>JAODLC010000123.1:942033-961676 GCA_026781145.1 Hippopotamyrus pictus | reverse complement strand
GCTTCCGGGATAGGCTCCGGACCCCCCGCGACCCAGTAGGATAAGCGGCTTGGAAAATGGATGGATGGATGGAATGACTGAAGAGTCCTCATACTTGGGTTTGAACAGCTGACCTAAAGATTACCCCAAAAACTTGCATACACACCGGCCCTTTGCAGGTAAGATTGCCCACCCCTGACCTAGAGGAAACCACACAACAACATAGGGAGAACATACGAACTCCACACAAAGACTCGGATCCTAGACTGCATAGGTGTCTGAACCAACAGTGCTTGTATTGAGCAAGCTACACTATGCTGTCACGCAATGAAACTGATGCTTTGCTTAATCACCGGTGACAGATCGTTAATAAACGCGCCCGTAGAGGCTGTCGGTCCCAGGCGGGATTCGCGTTCGAGTCCCCTTTAAGAAATTCTAACTGGGTTGCCAGGTTATCGGATTTTAAGACGTTTTTTTTGGATACTTTGAAAATGACCGCGGGCTCAGAATAAGAGTCACCGCGCAAACACGTATGGCAAGTAAAGGGCAAGTGCGAGGTGCGGAAAATATTTAGGGGGATCCCCATCAAAGCAAGAAATACTAAAACGGCGAACCAGCCTCCTTCACATTGTTTAACCACTAGGGTTGGTTTCAGGTCTCGTTGCGCGTTTTTTGTGGAGGATTTGACTTGGAAAAACAGCCAAGACATGGCAACCCTGTTGGAGCGGTAAACCCGGAAGGACAAGGAAACAACTGGGAACAAACAGAAAAAGAGCGAAAAAAATGGCGAAGGCTGCTTCGAAAAGGGAAGCGCAACTTAACTTTTAAAGATACGCAGAGAGGGAATAAAGCAATGAAATCCGAACACGGTTTAAAATAAACTAACACGCGAGAGAAAGACGATGGTTAACGGCGACACGGGAAAGCGTGAGGTGTGAACGGCGACATTTATTAATAATCTGAAGTAAATGAGTATCCGGGAATAGGGGCGATGTAAAGCGCTTTGTCCGGTAACTTACCGCGCGTCCCTCAGGCTGGTTACCTGTCTCCTGTCACCATCTGTACCCCTGTAAGGTAGCTGTTACTCGGCAGCTGTTGGTATCGTTTGAAACGGGCTTCATCTGCGCGCGGTCGGGCTCCCTTTCCCCGCTATTTGCCCTCGGATTCCCGGTCTTGGGTCGATGATCGGTAGATAATAATGACCGTGGCCGTGTTTTTCGGATGCGCCTTCATCGCCTTCGGGCCGGCATTAGCCCTCTTCATCTTCACCATCGCCAGGGACCCCCTGCGAGTTATCATCCTCATCGCCGGGTCAGTACCAACACATTTCTTATGCAAATACCCCCCCTTTTCCCTTAAAAGAAGGGAAATTTGGGGCGTTTAAAGGTGTAGCGCTTCCTGTTTAAAAGAGGGTTTGTTTTTATATGCAGCTAGAAGTATAGTCTTTTGAAGTGGCACTGTATATTTTTAACAGTCCATTCAATTTCTGAATATCCTAATTTCCCCCCAATGATCAATAAGCTGTACTTCTTGTCTTGTGCAAGCTAAAGCCCTGGGTTCCTTTAAATCAGAGCTAGATAAGATTTTAACAACTATTAGTAACTATTAGTTAAGTTCTCCCCAAACGAGCAAGATTGGCTGAATGGCCTCTTCTCGTTTGTAAATTTATGTTCTTATGTTAAGCCAGTTCAATACAGGGTTGGCAACTCTCATGCATCTGGCGTGACACTCATGATTTCAAACTATCACACTCATGAGAAATCTTATGGCAAATATGTATTATTCCATTATAAACCTAAACTTAGGTACATCAAAAGCCATGGGGTAGTTTGCAAACCCTACAGACTATTCACAAGGTAATGAAACTCTTACTTGCATGTAAATGTGTGTGCTGGCTTGTCTCCAATTGAAAATCTCACTCCAGCCAGCTGACAAAAGTTGGTAACCTTGTCAATAAATGATGTGCTCATATAAGACATGTACTTTTTCCATAATTTGTGGCAGGCTGTAATTTGACTCTTTGACCCTTGTCTGACACTGATTCAGGGTTGGGATCTCCAGATTCTGGCCGGTTTTCTTCCCTCTGTTGTAATTTGGCTGTGAATCTGTAGTATGCCTGTGCCGTGTGAGACAGAGGTCAGCACGCTTTCTCCTTCCTCCGCAGGGCCTTCTTCTGGCTGCTGTCACTGCTGCTCTCTTCACTGGTGTGGTTCATAGCCGTAAAGGCCAGCCGCCAGGAGGAGGCCACCGCGCAGAAGGGCCTGCTCATTTTCGGGGTCATGTTCTCTGTGGTGTTGCAGGAGGTTTTCCGCTTTGCCTACTACAGGCTCCTCAGGTGGGTCCGCCGTCCCACGTAAACCAGGCCGGAAAGATCCGGAACGGCAAAGTGACACCTTTCATTTTCATACTTTTTTTTCTTTTTCTGTATTCAACACAGTAGCGAATAAAGCAATTTTTGGGTGGGCAATGTTAACCTAAAGGTGGGAATTTGAGATTTTTCTGGTTCCTTCTGTTTATTAGCCAGCAGTCTAAATTGGGTTGAACAATTCCAGTATTAAACCTGACTTGTTAACCTTTTTGTTTTTTATGACATGGTTGTCCCAGTGTCAGAATGGCCATGGAGTTGAACAGTATAAATTCACATAATAAGTATAATGTTCCCTGTGAAAGCTACGGCCTTCTTGTGCAGAAGCTCTCGAGTTTCTCTGTAGGCCTCCATGCCCATTGTTCTGCATTGTTGCTGTCCGTTCAAATGCCATAACACTCAGTCAGAACTCCTAATGGAAGAGGGTGTGACTCATGGAGTCCTATAGTTACTGACTAACCTGTCATTGGGAGAACATGTGAACTGGGAGAACTAAGGCTATTAGGCCCAACCCATACCACAGTTTCCCTTTTGTCGATTTAGTGCATCCATCCATACATACATCCATCCCTACCTCCATCCCTCTACCTACCACTTATTTAGTGTCTTGATTGAGTGTAATTACATTTATACTGCATGTAAACAGCGGCCTTGTAGTTAGTCCTCTTAGTGTGTGTGTGTGTGTGTGTGTGTGTGTTCTATAATTTCAGTGTTTCTGTTTGTTTCTGCTAATGTAAATTGACTGATGTGGTGTGAGATGCAAATAAGCATGCCTGTTATTAAAGTTTCATCAGAGGAAAGCCTGCCCTTTAATCCTCACTGTTATTGCGCTGCATAAAAAAAATATGTCCACTGACTCATTTCTCTCTGTTGCTGGCGATTCCCAGGAAGGCAAACGAAGGCTTGGCTGCGATCAGCGAGGAAAACCTATCGCCCATTTCAGTCCGCCAGATGGCCTACGGTATTTTTATTACCGTCGTTCTGCTGAGAGATGCTTTTCTGCCGTTCTGCAGGTGGTGCCGTTGTGAAAGTCCATTTCCTGTTTTGCATTCGTCTACCATTCTCACTTCCTTTGAACTGTTCAGTGCTTGTCTAGCTGTCGGAATGCATCGGGGTCGCACATGCGATACATAATGCACGTGTGTGGTAGTAAGCCACCCGTTTTATAAGCCTGATTTTTTTTTTTTAATTTTAAAAAGTGGGTCTTTAGGCTAATACCTAAAGAGTGGTCTGTGCTGGTGACAAGCATAACTCCCCTAAGCTCCAAGGGAACATTACACCCCTAATTTCCATAGTACCCTTGTAGCTGGTGAGCACTTTTATCAGTGCTTTTAATTTTCATGAAACTCATTTGTCCCTAATTCAGTAAAGTTAATGGAATTTGTTTATATCTGTGCTTACAAGAAGTGTAAACGAACGCTAATAATGTATCTTGCATATATTGTGAATGGGAACACAGTTGTCACAGTGGTATTGAGATGTTAAGCTGCTGTATGTGCATGAGGCTGTAGATTTGACTTGGTGAACCACTAAGCTTTGAGCAAAGTAATGTTTTTTTGGAGTGGGGTGGTATGTAGCTCTATAGGATAGGAATCCGAGTCCATGACCAGAAGGTTGTGGGTTCAAATCTCACGACCCATAACTCCAGCTGCTCTAGGGATGCTGGCTCATGCTGTCCTCTTACCCAAAGCTTTTATATTGCTTTGGGGAAAAAATAAATTAAATGTAAATATAAAAAAACGATTATAAGGTAAGAGAAAGTCATTGTTTGTGGTTAGCTGCTGATGTCATGTATATATTTATAAGATGTGATATTTCCTCATTGGATGGGTTTGAGATCTGTCCCTTTTTTGGTTTTTTTGTTGAAGTGTCAGGGTGACCCCTGTACCAGAACAGGGACAAAAATACAGCAGATTGAAAGTGTCCTTTTCAGTGATTGACAGGTAGACATGAGAGCTGTGTAGTCTACATGTGTGACAGAATTAATTCTCTTGGAGTGTTAACTATTCAAGGACATTATCAGCAATTGTTGATGTGGGAAACTGTACGGGAATAAAGGTACTTGTGTTGGGGTTTGTTTGTTGGACTAGCAGATAACCTTGGCAGTGCTATGTTGTTGAATTACAGTTCATTTGTATATTTGTGTGTAAGCCATGGTTAGTGATAATTCTGAAAATGAAAGATAATTCTGAAAAATTATGCCCCCAACATCATCATAAGTATATAGCAAGTTTTGCTTGTTTTTTTCCCTTCTTATCATGCCCCTTTTTACCAAATTGCCCCCCCCACCCCAGACATCCAGGATAGCGTGCGTGGGCTTGCAGCTAGGCGCTACAAGGTTTAGCATGGAATGAGTTGTCATTTTTCCGCTGCTTTCACCTTCCCTCCCTTCCTTGACTTCTCCGTGGTTCAGGCAGCTTCGTTTGATTTGAACATGTACATTTCGGGAAAAAGACGTGTTGTGTGTCGAGGACTTTATCCTATGTGAACACCTGTTGTAAAACAGGGGAAGTGCTGCGTCAACAGGGAGGCCTGTGTTTCAGTTACAGAATGTTAAATATACAAGAAAAATCACGTTCTGTGGGTAAGACTCTGTACTTGGCAAGGAGCTCAGTACCATGTGACACGTATTGGCTGATTGGCTTACAGTGGTTGTATTGCTATGTCTGACTATTTATTTATGGCTTCTATAATCACCCTTTGTTTCTGGGCCTCTTAATGTATGTGCAGTTCTCTGGTTGATAGTGCAGGTCTGTCGATAGCATCCAGGTGCCACACAATCAGTCATCAATATGTACACAGATTGCATGCGTGTGATTTTTTTTCAGGAGTTTGTACAGTTGGGTAAATTTAATATGCTACTCGCAGAGCTACAGGTAGAGGGCGCACTGGGGTGGCAACTGAACCCAGCGTGTCTGGCATCAAAACGAACATGATGCCAAAATTTGAAAGTGATCTTTCTCTAAGTCCTATCTGTGAAATCTGAGCGGGATTGACTTTTTGGCAAACAATCAGTTGTACAAGTGTACAATGTAATGTACAAAGTGTGTACTATGTGAGGCTATTGTATCTCTGTATCTGTGTGTGTGTGTGTATATACACACACACACATACACATGTAAAATATGAAATGTTAGAAAGCAGAAGTAAATGGATGGATGAGTTCAGCTGTACATACAGTTGAGGACTGAAGTAACATTATTTTATATTGTGTTGTATAAAAACTGCTGTTATTGGTCCTTTTGAAACACATTCACACTCCTGTTTGAATACTGCGAACATAAGTGTCCCTCAGGCAGATGGGCCGCTGTCAGCTGGCTCCTGTCTTTGCTAGCATGTATAACACAGTCTGAAGTGTTTTTATTGGAAACACAGCCACACTGAAACTTTGTGTACACGTAGGAACACGGATATTGAAGGATAAGCACCTGTTTCCTGTTAAATAATTGCAGAGTCCTTCTTCTGCTTGTAGTATTATGTAATTACATATTTTTTTAATTGTTTCTCAACCTGGTCCTCTGGAACCCCTAGACAGTCCATGTTTTTGTTTCCAGTTCCCTGCCAGACTGGGGTTGCCTGAGTACCGGGTTGGGAAACGGTAAGCAGACGGTTATTTAGACGGTAAACAGGTTAACGGTGAAGGGGTGCCTTAATTAGACTCGTGTATTTGCTGTCTATTACAGTGGCTGGCCTTGGCTTTGGCATCATGAGTGGAGCCTTCTCTATGATCAACATCCTTTCGGACTCCCTGGGTCCTGGAACCGTAGGAATCTTCGGTGATTCACAGTATTACTTCATCACTTCAGGTTGGGAGACGGTTCATCATTCTCATATTTCCTGTCTTTTTAAAAATGCAGAACAAAACGGTGTAATGCGGTATTGCGTCTTTTGGAATTTCCCAAGAATATGGTCTGCAAGCCTTAGGGCTTCAGATGTCAGCTGTGTCTCCACCTAGTGGTGGAAAGTCATTATCGAAATGGAGATGAACATGAATTTACCGAAGCAGCGCATTAGCGGAATGCTAACACGGCCCTACTTGAAATTCAGCAATTGCAGTATACTAAGAACATAGAGAGTCCGCTTACGTGGGCTGGTTCTTGCGTATGGCCCTGAAGAGGAACGACATGATACACAGGAGCTGTGATATTGGATTTAAAGTATATTTTTTTCATAATATATTCTGTTAATCATTAGCCGATTTCTTGTCCTAGAGAAATAACAATTCTATAATTATGCTGTGTTTAGATCTGTCATGATGATGATGATGATGACGATGACGATGATGATGATGACGATTAGCCTGTTAATCTTTGCTCCCGGCAGCTTTTATGACCCTGGCCATGACGCTCCTCCACACCTTCTGGGGCGTCGTGTTCTTCGACAGCTGCGAGAGGAACCGGTGGTGGGCTGTCGCTGTGGTGCTGTCGCTGCACCTGCTGGTATCTGGCCTGGTACGCCCCCACCCTCCCACCGGTCACGTGCCGTCCGCACCCACAACACGTGTGCTGATAAGCGGCCGTGAGCTCAAGATTGCTGCGTGTCTTGTTGCGTGGTACAGTTGTACTCACGTGGGCCCTACAGAGGAGAAAATTTCCTTTAGTGGCTCCTATCTGATGTATTTCTCCATAGTGTTGCATAATAAAAGCAGGTAAACTAAATAATCTGCTTGGCAGGTGAAGCCTGTACTATTACGATAGTAAACCCAGCCTTGATAACCCTGAGGTCCAGGCCTTGTCTTTGTAGCATCTCTTTAAATGAATGAAATAAGATCTCCATCCATATTACACTGATTATCTGTTCGCTGTAAAGACAGCGGGGAAGTTGTCTATAAAAATGCAGGATTTTTAGCTCACATAGTATCCAAAGGTTGTCATCAGCCTCTCCTGGTTCCATTTTATTCAGTGGACTTTCTGGCCTTGAGAAAATATTTGCAGTACTGTGCGCTATAGAGCGTTTGTGACGGGGAATGCAAGGACTGCCATGTCTGTGATGGTACTGCTGACACGACGCTGTCCTGCTGGGTCATTATTTGGCTTTTTTTCCTATTTTTTTATTGTGAAAATGGTAGTCTTGTCAGAAACATTCAGATTGTGTTGCATTTAAACTGCCCTTTGTGAGTGAGTCAGTCTGCCAGTCAGTCACCACTCTGTAACAGAATACTATTCAGGGAAGGCTCTGACTTACTCCTTGGCTCTCCAGGACATACTGTACCCAGTAACTACATATTTTATGATAAACAAGTTATGACCAAAATTGGGGCTTTTAGGCTCCATTTTATCTCATGCTAAAATATCTTGGTTCAGTAGCTTGGTTGTGAAGAAAACATTTAGTTACTGACTACACATGTGGGTGGATAATCAAAAAATGTTGACACCCATTTTCTAAGTTTTTAGTAAGTATCAGTGTAGTGCGTAGTGTTTGACCTTTGTAGGGCATTGTAGATCACTGTGACTTTAACTGTATACGTGCTAAATGAGCTGTTTGTAGTGTCTCTCTGTTCTGTCTGAATGTCTTTATGTACTGTATGTCTGTATAAGACATGTATAAGATGTGCCCCCCCCCCCCACAGTCCTTGCTGAATCCCACCTACGAGGGCAGCCTTCCTCCTGTGTACGTGATCATGGTCCTGATGGCCGTGTGGGCCTTCTTCTCCGGTGGCGGCTCCGTGCAGAGCCTCATGCAGGCATGGCAATGTAAGTCTCCTCTCTGCCGTCTGCATTCTCATTAGTGTGTCTGACGTGCTCACACTCGGTAGCACTCTCATTAGTGTGTCTGACGTGCTCACACTCGGTAGCGTTCTCATTAGCGTGTCTGACGTGCTCACACTCGGTAGCGTTCTCATTAGCGTGTCTGCCGTGCTCACACTCGGTAGCGCTCTCATTAGCGTGTCTGACGTGCTCACACTCGGTAGCGCTCTCATTAGCGTGTCTGACGTGCTCACACTCGGTAGCACTCTCATTAGTGTCTCTGGTGCCTGTTTCATTGTCCATTTTTCACCCATTTTTATAGTCAAACCATCAAAGGACCGTGAATAAAACAACCCGTATCTCATTGTAATCTGTCTCTGCATACCAGCGCAAGCTGTGCCTGTTTCAGTGAAAGTTGCATCCTTGTAGGAAGCATGCCCTTTCCCTTTTGTCGTTGATGCTGGACCTGGGGTGTTCTGGGGAGGTTTAAGTTGCTCTCACATTACCTGCGCTCTCCGTTAAACTGTAATGTGATATTCTCACGTCGGGTCCCTGTTCTGGTCCCATGTTGCATCTCTTTCAGGTAAAAAGAGCGATGTTGGTTCCTCCTAACTGATGTACTGAGCGCCTCTCGATTTTTGATTACTCTCCCCTACCTGCCTCTGAGGGGAAAGGATCACGTTGGTCTATGTGTCACTGTCCGGTGACACGGAGGTCCAAAGTAAGGGTCAAGCAAGGTCAGTCCGGAGAACGCACACCTAGATTAACCCCCCCCGACCCCCCCCAGTGGACAATGGACAGGCAGAACTGAAGACCCCAACCACAATGCTTCTGCCGAACCTGTCTGGGGAATGGTGTTTCAAGAACCTTCATTGCTGTAAAAATCTTTTTATATGTTCTACATGCCCACAGAAGACCTGAAGACTTGGACTGTACCTGTATGTGTTATTGGGGATCTAAAGTTATTGTTGTAATTTACCCTCCCCTGCCCCCTCCCCCTCCCGCGTCTCTGTCCTATTGCTTCACTTTCTCTTGTTCTGTTTTGTTGGTGTTTCAGTCCCATATTAGGCTGGACGCTCTGCCCAGGGTACTGATTTTGATGCCAGTATTGGCCCCAACATCAATCACTGTCTGAAGACTGACTCTCCAGTCGAGTCATGTGCTTACCCTTAAGCGTCACCCATCTGTCTTATGATCTGGAAGGCTCTTCCTGCGACTGGTGCACTTTGGTGCATTAGACCGCGGTCTTGTGTTTGGCAAGCAGAACGGCGGTCATGCGTAGGTCACTTTCAGGAAAGACTGCCAGTACCTTGGATGAGAGCGAGACATGCTTGCCCATTTTTTGTTTAATCGCAAAATTTCTCCTGATAATATATACATTTTTTTCCTGTTGAGTACACTCAAGCTTTCCCCTCATTGTGAGGCTATTCTATGACCAACTTGGGTTAAGGTTGTACAACTTTTTTTGCGTGCCGTACAATTTCTTATGCAAATATAACTTGTGGCGCTATGCTTAAACAAAAAAAAAAAATAAAAAATCAAACCACAGACTCTGTATATAACAAAGGTTTTATATCTATATTTTTCTTTTTTTTTTTGGTTAGATTTGCATACATATGACAAACCGTAACCTTGTTTGTAAACATGGACGTTTACTGACCGGTTTGAATCTTCAGGAACACTCTCTTATTGTAGTATCGTAAACAACTGTGGTTAAGAACCAAATGGCGATTGGCTGCAGCAGATCGGGGAGTTTTGGTCCTGGGCTTGTGATTCTGTCTGATGGTGCTTTCTCCATCGATGATGTAGCATTTCATCTGAGATATGGTACAATCGGCTACGCTGTAGCTATTTTGGTTCTGTTGTGTTCAGCGAAGACGTCAGTTGTAGCCAAAGAAATCCACACTACAGCATCTATAACTACAGCTTTTACGATTTCTATCCACTTGTGGTCCTTGTTTTAACTTCACACCAATTTTTATGTACGAAACAAAACTACTATGTTGCTTTAGCTGTCGTCTTTTTTTGTAAATATCGGTTTATCTGCTAGAGCTGCAGCCTTGATGTCCTATTATTTTGGGGATTGTTTTTGCTAGTTAATGCTAACTTGTGGCTTAACCTGTGATTTTTATTTTTATTTTTTTTGTCCAGCTGAGGTTGTGTACATGGATACCCAAAGCCATGAGGTCTAAGGTGCCTGCTGTAGCTAAGTGCTTAGTTTTGAAATTCCTTTGTCTGGCTTTTCCACAAACATTCATTCCTTCCAGACGAACGGCTTTTCGGAATTCCTAACTGCTCATCATGGGGGTAGCGAGTGGCCGCTTTTAATCCAGGGCGGCCTTGAATTCAGAATCGCAAGTGTGGTTTTACGCGGAAAAAATCATCGTCCAGATGCTGATTCTGATGCTCATATTTTGCTATATTTTTATAATGATGATTCCCATGTGAAACCGGCCAGAGTAGAAATCTAATTGAATGTTTGATCTCTGGGGACAGTGAGGACAGACTGCTCCGGTGTCACCAAGGAATGAGTCGTCTGTAGCCAGCTCGGGTCATGGGGTCAAAAAAAAAGAAACGGCATATTGCCCAAGATCCATGCGTGTGAGAAATCATTGTATAGAGACCAGTTAAATAATATTGCTTAGTTCTATGGAGGCATTTAATTTTAGGCTGCAATTGTGCTGATCAGGAACAATATCTCAATCAAAATATTGGCTCTTACCGAGAATTTTAGGGTAAGGTGTGTGCGGGCCAACTCAATGCCCACTAGGGGTCAATGTCCCAGACCAGATACAGCCTGTCAGTGTAACAAATGAGGACATAGGCCCCCAAAAATCACTTGTTTACTTCTGCTTAGAGGCTCTGAAATCTGCATTATCTTCACAGGATTCAGCTCTGATTTTAATCGCGCTCAGCCAAAACTCAGTGATATCTCCATTGTTTGTTTTGGTTTTTGTATGATTTCTCCATTTCTAGGGTGTTCTGATTTTTACATACCGTATGCAAATATGTGACACAAGATGTGTATTTCTTGAGGCTAATTATAACTACCATTTACCATTTATTTTCACATTAGCATCTGCGTATAGGAACTGGTGCTCCCAATTTTTAAATTTAATAAGTTGTGAAAAATGAATAAATAAAAAGGCATCTAATGTTACCGCGCAGCTGTAGATAATTTGTAAGATGTGTGCCAAACCTGGGTTACCTTGCATTTTGTAACGATTAAAGAAACCTTGTCTCCTAATTCTCGTTTCTTGCTTAATGCTGTGGGAATTGCACAAGTCTCCCCCCGCTAATAAACATGGGGCTTAATGACCTGTAATTTGCCTGGCTAATTTAACTTAATTGTGGGGGCAGTGTTTGGCTCAGCAGATTAGGGGGCTGTACACATGATCACGAGGTTGCTGGTTCAAATCCCAGGGTTGGCAGAGTGATTTCACCTTGAACAAGGTTTTTTATTTAGCATTTGCTGAATAAATAAAATGTAAACGTAATTCCACCCAACAGCATCACTGGGTTTCCTGTATTAGTTAACAATTATTAATTAATGTCAGATGAACTGTTTTATGGAAATCCCTTTTCTAGTTTCAAAATAACTATATAACTAAAATACAAAGGAATGTAGCATTGTTAGTATGTTGCACAATGCTGGGTAGAAATATTACTTGTCATGAGTAAGAATAATCTACACATCCATCAGCACACACATTTCTACAAGCTATTTCAAATTTCAGTAAATGTTGAGATACTTGTGTATACAATAGTTGCATATAGTCATTTAACCAAGACCTTCTACAAAAAGTTAAAATAGTAGACATCAGCATCCAGCCAATAAAACAATATATCAGTGGTCACCAGCTTGTCAGCCACAAACTACTAGTAGTTTGCAGGCAGCCTATGAGAAGCTTACAGAATACATAAAAAAGACCAATTCCTTTGAATTTTCCAATTCCTAGATTATTTTCTTTGTAGAAGCAGCTCTCACTGTGAACAAAGTTGGAGAGGCCAGCTGTGTATCAGGTGATGTATGGGCATTGCTCATTTATTCTGGACAGTCAGGTTGTTAAATCTGTCCATTTTATGACTGACTTGAATAAGATATGGACTTTAAAAAAGTTTCTACATTTAATAAAAATTACATGTTATAATTTTTTTTGACAAAATTCCACAGTAACTTTAAAGCAACAGACAAACTTTAAAATAACATTTTATTGCAAACAGCTGTCTTTACAGTGCAATCAACTTTCCTGTTTGGTGCCATTTGTTGTAATATGATGATGTTTTTAGGGACAATTTCTGCAGTAGATGATCCTAGCCCATGTGATTCAGTAGTAGTAACATTACAGTACTATACATGCATATTTGTACAAACTTGGACATAAATCATACAAAACATGACATAGCCACTTGGGAATAACAGGGAAAAATAATACATTTTGAAAATAGTTTTTTTAAAGTAACACGGGGGCAAATGGGGTTTTCTATAGTTCAAACAAAAATATCAGTCAAATGTACGATAAACACAAAAATTTGGACTAGAAATCAAGTCAAATCTAGCTAAATACTAATAAGGTCTTTCTTTACAGACATTATACATCGTCTTTGAGGGCTGGCTTATAAATAACATTCTGTTTTGCGCCGTTCTTTAATCTGTGGAGAGACGATGGAAAGGCCAGTTAAAACCTATTTCGATAACTGACCGGAGACCCTCGGGACATAAAGCCCAGTCAATATTTACTAACTAAAATGCACATCAACCCGGCGAAAGCAAATGGGGGTGACATGGTGTGCAAATAACCCTTAAAGAAGAACCCCTGCTCCTGGGTAATAACTGGCTGTTGGCACATAAATACGCAGGAACGCAGCTGTCTGAGAGCGCCGTCACTAAGTCCTAATGGACCACCATTTCACTTCAGCTACCACATTCACAAATGCCAAGAAAATGAACAAACAATGGAAAAATATCACGACGGCTACCTGGAATATTTTTTCTGCTGCCTGTAAGCGTACACGAGGAAGGACAGCAGAGTGACTGTAAAGAGAGTGCCGAACGCGGTAGCCCAGATGTCCCCTGTGAAACAAAATCGTTTTCAATCATCAGTCGTACAACATGGACGAAAAAACACACTGGCCTTCTATTATTAATGTGTGGTAATAATCCATGTCATACACCATAAAGTTTAAAGCATTAATTTTTGCAATTATACAGTTATTAAGATGTAATGATGCTATTAAGCAATAAAGCTAAGAAAAATAAATATGTAGCCATGCAATGAAATAGATGCAATAAATTATATCTCATAGTTATCAGCACTTCTGAGATCTCAGGGGTCACATGCAATTTAACAGGAAATAATTATTCTGTGTAAAAGGATGAAGACTTCAAAAACTGACTGAAACTTGTGCCAAAACACAAAATATATTGTTTTCTACCAAAATGATCCTGTATAGGAACATCAAATAACATACCACTGGAGATCCAACTATTAGGGCCTGAAAAGCAGGAAATAAAGGGTCATTATCAACACATGATCACAAAAAAAGCATACTAAAATATTACACATACGAAAAATGTGACTACTGTCTTATACATGTAAATACAAATGAAATGAAAATATTTCTTTTAGCCAAGCAAAAGGCCAGAGATACTACAGGTTTCAGGTACTAAAAGAAGTTTGGGAATAACCATTGTTAGAGCATATCTGAGACATGTTCAGTAAGGTTTCCTCTTGCATTTAAGTGTAAGACTTGTCGATTTGCTCTCTATTGCTTACCCTGGGCTTCATTCTTTGATCTGACATCCTTTGAAGGGTCAACATCGCTTACATATGGAATATAACTCCTGGGTCCTGTAAAACCATGAAACACAGCAAACATAGAACTGTGCTGTATTATTAACATACAAGCATAAGGCTTGCAAGAAGCTACAGTGTGTATTCTTGTGTCTGTCATTGGGTTTTTGAGCTATTGGATTACCTCTTGCCAGTCCATCACAGGGCACACGTAGGATTTTAGGCTTCAGGAGGAAACCCAAGAAATAATATATGAACTCCACACATGAAACAAGGAGGCAAGTTTTGAACCTCCAAACCTGACGGCATGAAGTGCAACCCACTGAGCCAGACAAGGCTGTGGAATATACATATAAAGAGGCCTATGCAATGGGCTTCATTTCTTATAGAGCGGTGTTTCCCAACCTGGTCCTCGGGGACCCACAGACAGTCCATGTTTTTGCTACCTCCTAGCCCCCAGTACTGTGGACTGTCTGGCATGGAGCTCAGAGGGAGCACAAATGTGGACCAACTGTGGGTCCCCAAGGACCAGATTGGGAAACACTGCTATAGATTGTTTCACAACTGATGCTTTGACCATTGAACTGGGTGTGGCTTCTTTGATAAGACCTTAATGACGGTGAAGTATCTGGTTGACGTCAAGCACGTTACTCAGTGCTTCCCAGAATACATCTGTATCTGTAAGGATTGGCAGAGGTACGGCAGCAACCTTCCAAGGCTCTGAAAGAGCACAGCACAGGTCGTCCGTGCAGAGGCTGGGGAATCCTGAAGTTTTTGGTCAGGGAATGACTGTGATGGGCCTTCAGCGTGTCCTCCAACATGGCCATCTGGACCAAAAATTAAATAATAATTAAAAACAAAATAAAAAATGACAGTTTTTTGGAACCACTTAATGTGTGTTGGTCTGTTTTTCATTTCTTTGGTTCATTTTAGGATCATCCCTTATGCTGGAGGTTTTCCTTAAATCCAAACTAAATATATCATGCAACAAAAACTAAATATAAATAGTAATGATTCAGAATCTTAGTTGTGTATTATTCAAGTTTTCCCTATGTGATGTTATTCAATTCAATTAAGTTTTATATAGCGCCTTTCACAACAGAGTCGCCACAAGGTGCTTTACATGGGTGTTGTGATACATTAGAACAGGGGTAGCCAATCTTATCTGCAAAGGGCCGGTGTGTATGCGGGTTTTTGCTGCAACTCCCTAAATAGATTACTAATTAGAGGACTAATTGGCTGAAAGAGTCCTCACAACTGGGTTTGAACAGCTGACCTACAGGTTATCCCAAAAACCTGCATACACATCGGCCCTTTGCGGATAAGATTGGCCACCCCTGCATTAGAACATCACTAAGAGAGAAAAATACAAAAACAGGGAAAATGGAGGGCAAAAAATGAAAGGAAAGGAAAGCCAGGAGACAACAGGGGAGAGGAACCAAAAACTCCCAAGAATGGAAAAAAAGAAACCTCTGTGGGTCTAAGGTCAACTGGCTGCTCAACCATCCCCCCCCCCCCCCCCCGGACATGCTAACATTATAGGACAAAGAAAAGAGTGGGCTTGTTTAGTAAAAGCAAGGTGTAGACTGTGATCAGGCCAAAGCCATAGTCCACCAATGAGTTGATTCTCCATGCTGGCCTGTGTAGGCTGGTAGATTGAGGGCTGCATCCACAATGTCACAGTTCGTAGGTCATATCCAAGGTGTCACCCCTCCATGGAAATGAACCAGGACTCCAGTTCAGATGGTGTCCACTCTGGGTATCTTAAGTTTGGTCTACGTGCTTAAATATCACACCAAACAGATTTAAAATTACAATGACAATGCCCTTTCCTCTGAGTTCCTAACCTGTTTCCTTGACAATGTGATAGATTCATTAAAGACAGTCCAGGTCACAGACTGGAAACACGGAGGGGTGGTGAGAGACCCATTGTATCTGTAGAATCTTTCCAGGTTGTCTGGCAGCAGGAGTCGGACATTAAATCCAGGGATTTCTGTGTCGGAATCTGAGGAAGACAGGAGCAGGATAATTGTGAGAATTCCAGGTGATCTGTGGGATACCTGTGTAAACAAGAGGAAGACATCATAAACATGCGGAGCGTCTATGTCTAAATGATCATTGGAAATTAACAGGCAACAGTAAATGGTTCCTTCACACTATAATCAATCTTGATCCCCTTTGTGCCTCCTCCCAGGTTGTTCTCTGTAGGTGAGAGCAAACTGTCCATGAAGGGACCACCTGTTGCAGCCCCCAGGGAGCTGGGGGCCTTGCTCAAATAGTCACAGACGTGCCAAGGCCAGGTTCAACCCAGTGACGTTCATGATCACCAAGAGACACAGAGGCTTAGTCCACTGAGCCACAAGCTGCCCCCTATAGGTCATCTTTGGGAAACGTGCCTCACAGCCTCAATTATATAAATCAAAATAATCAGGAGAATCCATAGAGCATTGGCTATTATTACAATTCTACGCACAGATTGTGAAATGGTTACCTTCTGTGCTGACATTTTTGATTGAAGACAAGATTTTCTCATAGTTTTCATTTTCATGCAGCCCAATCTAAGATCAATAGAACATTCCAGAAAATAAGGTCAATCCAGGCAGATGCAATGAATGACTTTAAGATAGATGATGGAGAACCTGGTTTTTTTGAAACCCATATATCTCAGCAGGATGAACTGAGGGTGAGAATCTGAGGTGTTAACTCACACCAAGTAAAGCTCCCATCACGACCAACCCGTCTGGCTGGCTGACCGCCTGGTCGATACTTCCGTATTTGGAGTTGTAGTGAACCACATGGATCTGTGAGATTAACAAGAATCAGATTCCTCATCAATATTTTCATTATCCTAAAGCTATCAACCTCAAATGCTGATGAATTCACCCTGAACGGCGAACAATGTATCCGAAAAACTGAAGATAATTCACACCTGAAGCTATATATCTAGTCTATTATCGCAAAGTTCTGTGAACTCATCCGAAAACAGTCAATTATCTTAGAATCCAATGATGTGTCGATTCAAAGTCTTTGGGGGTACAGCACTCCTCACAAGATGATGAAGTAGTGCTGCTCACCTCAGCGGGAAAGTGGGTATTATCGATGGTGTGCTCTGACCCGGGGACCTCTGGCGTCCCCCAGTGGAAGTGCAGCTGCTTAGCCAGGAACACACCATTGAACCCCTCAACAATGCGCATAGTTTCGGGCAGGCTGAGCTGCACTGGAGCAGAGGACAGACGTGCAGAGGATGGATCAACATGGATCTTCTCTTGTACAGATCCAATTTAATCGGTAAAAGAGCATGGCATCATAGGAGTGTGTGTGCATCAAGCAAGAACATGTTTCGAAGACGTCTGTGAATGGCAGAGACTTTACATTTACACAATAGATGCAATTTGCCATACAAGTGAGACATTAGGGGCGGCCAGGCCCTTGGAACAAATGGGTGCTAAGGGACTCTCGTGCAGATATAGGCCAGGCCAGATCCAGTTTACAGATTTGTGGCGATTTCTGAACAGTATTTGGCCTGGATCCAGTTCAGACTAATCTTGCTATGAGGGGGATTGCCCCTCAGATTCTTAGCACATCAGCTGCACATCTGGTATCTGGCTGATCATACGTATATGGTCAGGCAACTATGCACTGGATCTTCGTTTAGAATTCTGGACAGATTCTGGTGCAGACTCATTGGCGTCTGGTGTCACTGGCACCCAGATTTAAGGAGATGCAGGCAGATCTGGCCCAGAATCAGTTACTATGTGAGTGCTCATGATATGACTTTATGATTACATGCAAAGAGCACACACTGGCTGAAGAGAGTCGTTATGAACAGATAGATAAGAGGAAAAATAATCAGATAAGTGGAAGTGATCAAACTGATGAAAACAGATGGTAGAGATTTTAGTCCTGGCGAAAGCTTATCATATTGGGTCCCTATCCCTATCCAATCCAATTATGTTACAAATTTTTTAGGGCCCCTGAAATCGTCCTAAGCCCCCTCCCCTTACGGCACCCCTGACAGACGCACAAACCTACACGTATGCCCATTATTTTTCAATTTCAGAGACTGCTTGCACGGTAGATCATATCTCTCAAGCTTAATCTTCGGCAGGCTGGGATCAAAGATGACAGTTCTAGTGTTGATGTTGATAGGAGACTGGGATGTTCCGCCACAGTGATAAAAATTAGCAGGCCATACATTCTGATCTGTCAGGAGCGAGAAGATCATTAGGAAGATAGTTAACATTGCACTTCCGACACCAGCAGCGCTGGAAGCAGGGGATATGAGGGTGTTTCAGCATCTCCACTTGTCCATTTCATCAAAGGGAAACGTAGCATCTATCTCACAATGGCTCAGAGGTGACTTCAGGAATATTTCTCTAAAAAGACTATCATTGTTAGCTGTTGATAGCTACCGATGATACAGGAGAACTTCAGTAAAGTCTACAGGTCTTCCCTTGCTTATGTTTTAGGCTATTTAGTTAGAGCAGTTTGGATGGAGTGGGATGGGATGGGATGGGATGGGATGGAGTGGGATGGGATGGGATGGGATGGGAATAGTAGATTATTGAAATTCCCAATACCCTGCAACCCTGTTCTAGGTAAGCAGCAGGGAGTTAATATGGATTGTTAATAACACTGACACAAAACAGATAAAGCAGACAGACTTACTTACCATCATGTTTCCAATGTGGATGTGAGGAACCTACGAGGCAATACAAGAAGAATTAAATAGGATCACTGCTAACCAAGAACACAGGAACCTTAGTTATAATCCATTAGTAATCGACAATGCATTATCCCTGCCAAGGACATCTCAATAATAGACAGCAACGCATTCCATTGTATGACTTGCATCACTTCCTGTCATTTTGAAAGAGAGTGGAGAGGATATACAGCTTGTATAATAACTGTGGACTGATGTGAGCCTTTGAAGTCAAACTGCATTAAAATCAACCCGAACCCTTAATTTCAAGCATTAAGAATAACTAAAAATGACAGGAAGCTCTAAAATGCTGGTTGAATCTGACAGGATTTGAATGTTGTTGTTCATTTAAACAGCCATTGAATTGAGACTAATTAAAGGCTCAGTATTTAAACAACACAGCATGTGGCCTTCCATACCCAGTAAGGAGGCCTGATCCAGAACAAATCTTATGCCTTATAGTTTTGCATGAATATATCAGCCATGACATGCATTATACTGTGTGCCAGTGATAGAGAATTCCTTCCTTTGTTTTTCTGTTGGTTAAAGGTTGCCTCTTATAGTTTTTTGTTACTTTTTAAAAATAATCTGATGATTTAGAAACAAGTGCACCCCATGATGGACCCTCCGAGGTGTCATACTAAGAAATGAAATTCTCACTTGCTAACATCTTTCGTTACAGCCGAATTTTACATTTTATTTGTTACTTTACTCGATTGAAGAGTTATTTGGAGTGATGTCTGTTCTTGGGTGTTTATTGGATGGTGAAATAATCCAGAGTTTGTAAAACTAGTAGAGAAAGTCCTACTTTCAGATTACTGTAAGTCAAGGAATGCCTAGAAAGATCGACCTAAGTTCTGGCTATGCTGTGTCACTTTAAAGATTTTATGAAAGTCCAACTAATTCAGGCTCTAAACACAACAAATCATTGTGGTTTTATAGACAACTATCTGAAAAGTTTGTAGGGTTAGGGTTTCATCATTCAAAATGAACTAACTTTAATGGTATGAGACGGAAATTAGAAACTGTAAACTGGATGGAGTTAAATAGCAAAACAGTTGAAGAGGCATGGGAATTTTTTAAAAGCACATTGTTGCAAGTGCAAGAGGACTTCA
>JAODLC010000123.1:900561-934431 GCA_026781145.1 Hippopotamyrus pictus | reverse complement strand
TCCTGCCCTTTCCTATGTCATTGGTGCCAACATGCACCACGACCACTGGATCCACCCCGGCTGGGGCCAAAAGCCTGAAAAGTTCTATTCTTTTTTTCCTCCACGTATGAACGGCAGGAACTTGAAGAGATGTGCATCTGATGGAAGTCGGATTAGACATTACAACGTTAGATGTGGATACTAAACTCATACTTACCAGAGAATCCTCCAGAAAAAGCCACTTTAATGACAGGATACATGCACCTTACTCATTCCATCTGCAGCGGTAATTACATGTGATAATATATTTATATTACTATTATAACCTGGAAACTTCTAAAACACGGTAGGACAGTGACTCAGAGACACTACATTTAAAAAACTAAATTACGGGAAAGATAATTCAATTTCCAAGTCGGCCTTCAAGGCAAAATTGATGGCAAGGATCGAATGATCATGGCATCACTGGTCCCCGTTAGTCATGTTGCCGCATTTCGCTGATATCAACCGGTACTTACCGGTCGTTGGGTAAACGGGTCATATTACTAAACGAGGCGACTTAACGAAGCCCATGGCCCGCAATCCGTTAAGGAGCACAGGGCAGATCCGACACACAAGAGAAATTGAGTTAGAATACAAGCAAATGTGCTGGAGTGTTTTTTTAACATTTGTGCAATGAACCCCTTTGCGTATGTCAAACACAGACAAAATGGAGAGAGGTACTTATATATTATATTTAACATAACTAATACTGAACAGTAGCAATTTGCTTTAATATAGCGTTCCCAGGGATGGCACAGAGGTGCAGTGGTTAGCAGAGTGGCCTCCTATACCAGGATTTGAGTTGCCACCAAGTCTCTTTGTGTGTGGAGTCCCTGTGTTGTTGTGGGGTTTCCTCTGGGTACTCAGAACCTCCCCCCCCCAACCAAAAACATGCCGAGGTTAATAGCCGTTACCAAATCAGCCATATGCAAGTGTGCCCTGTGCTGGGTTTGCGCCCCACCCTGGGTTGTTCCTCGTCTTGCACTGATAGGCTGTGGACCCCCCCCCTCCCATCCCAAACTGAATAAGCAGTTATGGAAGATAGATGGACAGCCTTCCCAAAGCACAATGTTAAACCTGGACAGCAATAATTACAAAAAACACATTTTATTTATTTTTTTTTTTTTTTTAAGAAAAATTTAAAAGGAAACATCCATTAGACAGTAAGAAATGACTGGAAGGTAACTTTTCAATATCAAAGCCTACTGCATTTATTGCAAAATTTCAGTGCCACTTTAAAAAGTACTTTCCATACTTTCTGAACTAAAGAGGGGGAATGTAAACAGACAACAGAACGATGCATTTCATGTTTTGAAACTGAACATTCTCTGACACTCCCATTTTGAATGCTTAAAATCTTTTAACAGCTTGCAATTAAAAGAATGAACAAGGAGATAGTGAAGTGTGGAAATGTCAAGTTTGTTCTGCAATAAAAGGCAAGATGATTTTTCTATTGCTAGATAACTTAAACTTATTAAAACAATGTACTTTGAAGTTTTGACAACAATCATCATACCAACTATTAAAAGGTTTCCCTTCCCTGTGCAACCTGAAGGGGTGTCTTACATATTCAGAACAGTCTTTAAATATTTTTAAACCAACTTTGATATAAATTTGAAAAATCCCATTTTACTTTTTGACTCCCGATATTGTTTTAAGGTACATGTAGGGGGTAGATTCCAATAATATTACTATGTCAGTAAAAATACACCACCCTTTTTACTCCCAGTTAACAGAACTAACGTCATGAATCAAAACAACCCCATCTTGAACAGCTAGCACGCAGCAGCAGTTAAACATCGATGTTTTGCACCACCTAGTGGTCACCGTAAAAAACTGCCTCAAACAAAAAATATACTGTATTACATTTCCTGTAACTTTCTTAAAATGATTTTAAAATGAGTTTCTTAAACACAGAATGCTTTGTTAAAAGCCAGCCTCGGCATAACGCTCATGGGTTTGCAGGATTTCACAGTGATTTGGAAGGCGCCTTGAGCAATCAGGAGCAACAACAGTCTGCTTTGTGACCCAATTTTATAAACACGTTACGTTATTTTTAACACAGACTGTTCTATTACATTCCAGAAGGGACGTATTCAAGCTGTAAGATATGGAGCAGCAGGAACTGAGCTGGACAGTAGGGCAAGGTTGCAGGCTTCCTCACAATAGTCCAAACTTCAATAGCAAAACAGGGCAAACCCTGCGAGGGGGGAACCTAGCCGAAAATGGCCGAGGTTGAAGGAGGGAAGCCAAACTGGTTTGAAATCGCTCCGCTACTCTGAAACGTACAGTGGCTACTAGTTATCAGCTACAGCTAGAGAAATAGCTTGAGTGGTAGGGCCCCCACAAACTCCATCAGGAGGCTCACACAGCACAAGGCCCAACCTCATCCAGTGTGTTCGAAAGCTCCTGTTGCGCCCCCCACCCCCCAAAAAAGGCCATCTTTGAGGAAGTTAACCTAAATGAGTGCTTGCAGTGCATTAATTTGGACTGGGGAGGGGAGGTAAGATAATACTGTAAAATGCAAACAATGAGCAATCAAACAAATTGTCAACACCAATAGAAGACACCTTTCAGTTTAAGTGACAGGATAGCTCGACACAGGGATTCTGCTCTGTGTGGGTGTTTCTCTGCAAATCCCTGTTACTTCTTGCACTCCTGAGAGTAACAGAAAAGCGATTGATTCAGTGAGAGGGAAGAGAGAAGTGGGAGCAGGTCATGGGCTGGGCATCGACCTCAGGAATCAAAGCATTTCATTATGGCTTCCCTGTCGAACTTGAAACTGAGGAAGGACCTGGAGGACAGCGGATGGCCACAATCCCCATTGCACCTTGGAGGCTGATCGGCCTGTCGCAAGGGCTGCTCGTC
Organism: Hippopotamyrus pictus; assembly: GCA_026781145.1. Lineage (NCBI taxonomy): Eukaryota > Metazoa > Chordata > Actinopteri > Osteoglossiformes > Mormyridae > Hippopotamyrus > Hippopotamyrus pictus. The sequence goes on along the minus strand of JAODLC010000123.1, from coordinate 931,542 downwards.
ATTGGAGCTGCACAGGTCATACACTGCATCTGCAATGCAAAGAGGAAGCGTCACACGGGGGGGGGGGGGGCATACTCCCAGCCCACGCAGAAATGAAGACCGTTCTGAACAAGACTAACTCTATCAAAAGGGGAGTCTTCCCCAAAAACAAAAGGAGCAGAACCCAATTAGGAAGGTCACTGAATTCAATTGGTCACATGTAAGGCCACAAAACCATTATTTGAAACCATGGAGTTAGAAAATGCATCCCATCCTACTGTGTCCTGTAAGGTATGGGACCAATTGTCTTAAACACATTCAGAAATAACAGGAGATGGATGTTTAACCTCTGAACAAAACTCTATCCCTCTGACATGCATTCTGATAGATTAACAGTTGCCCCACAGAGCTGGAAACCCACCCGCTTCAAAGTTGTCCTGTAGTCTCCTTGGCTGAAGCCTCTTGTCTTCTTTCTAAAACAATAAATACATAATGGCTTAACATTCATTCATGTAGAGTCACGGGGCTCCTGAGCCTCTCTCAGAGGCTACAGGTGCAAGGCAGGGAATAACCCAGGAGCCGCCACAGTAATGGATTAACACTACAATACAAATGTAAAATAGTTCATCTACTGAACAGGTACAGATGATCAGGTGTGACCACCGCGTCACATGCAGAACAGAGAAAAAACGAGCATCACCTGTTGGCTGTTGCATCCGTTCAGCCTCTTTTTCGCATTTGGGGAGTCCTGGTGCCTCTTTCCACTACTGCCTCTGGGGTTCTGGTTCTGAATGGGGGTAGCAGCAGGTGAAATGGGACACCCCCCTCCCAGAGGAGCCAGGACAAGGGCACTTTCCAAAAGGCTTAGTTTAACCACATAAAGCCCAGACTAACAGACACGTGAATTTTCTACACGTTACCTTGTAAATATGAATAATTTTATGCAATAATCTATTCATAAACTCCTGGAAATCAAACAATCAGCAGAATTTAATCAGCAAATTTGTTTACAGCAACTAATTATTGATAATGATTTGCTAAATGTATTTATTTACCAACAAATGAAAACCAGCAATGTACTTCTGCACGGTTTTTGCTGCCTTATTGCCAAGGCTGGGCACCCAGTACTTTTCCTTTTATAAATAAAGCTGATAAGTGGCGGTAAGAGGGGCGCTGTGGCGGTAAGAGGGGCGCTGTGGCGGTAAGAGGGGCGCTGCACCTTGACTTTGAGGAGCTCCGCCAGCTCGTACTGGTTCGCCAGACCCAGTGGCTTCTCCTTCAACTTCGGCCAGCACTCGCCAGGAGATGCCGTCACCTGACTCCGTCTGGCTTTGGGCCTGGGACCCAGGACGTTGGGAAAAATGCAAATAAAACAGAAGCAAAGAGTAAACATCCAAAGACACAGAAACAAGTCACATGCAGCAAAACAAATAGAAGCTCAAACAAACATGAGTGTATTGAGGAGCTTGTACATAACAAATAAGTCACTACAGCAATAAGGGTCTTACAAGGTATCAGGTGGACTTAGTCATATCATCCATGGACAAGCACACAACAGCATGAAATAACATGCAATAAGTGATGGGGGGGCGCTTCACAGGATTTAAAGTGCAAAACACAGGACAGTGAAAACAGGGAGGCTGGACAAAGGGGTTGTTTGTATTCAGTGCTCAGCATAAATGAGTACACCCCCTTTGAAAATAAAAATTTTTACCCACTAGAATTTTTTTTTTTTTTATTCTGACCAAATAAAGTTAAACATCTGTTTCATTACCAACTGTATTTATAAAGAAGTGCTGTGTAGTCAATGTCATCACAATAAAAGATGTAGCTTCCTTAAAGCCACAATCCAAAAGCAACTGACCACAAATTAAAATACAGACACTATAAATGAGAAGTACAGCAGCCTGAGGCAGACCTTGAACAGTGCACCCCAAAACATCTCACCCCAAAACATCTCCGCAACTTTCATACTCTACATTATGAGACGCTTGTGCGCTGATGGCAAGCTGGGACCGACCCCGGGATGCCAATCGGGCCCCCAGCATGACTCACCGAGCCTTCTCCATCAGGCTCTTGCACGGAGTGCTGCCATTGGACATCAGCTCCTCACTGCTGTCGGATGACTCCCCCTTGTGCTTGGCGATCCATTCTCGAAGTGGTCTGGAGCAGAGCACGCGCACATTTTAGTTCAGCTCCAACCCCCACCACCAAAAAAAAACACACTACTGCACTGAGTATAACAAAAAGCAGGAGCCGTTCTCTGTGTTTGTTTACATGCATGTATTCCATGATATTCCTGTTGCTTTATCTATATTCACTATTAATTATTCCTTTGTGAATGAAGTGACATCACTGCCACACCCCACTTGTAGTAAAAATATGATGTCAGACTCCAGGCCAGATGATAAGATCTTGGTGGTGTTCTATAAAGCTGGATTTCTCAGTTACCAGTGTTAACTTATGTTAAAAATAATAATCGTCAAATAATAGGAATGGATCTTACCTAAATTATTAGACAACCACAACTTAAAGCTTAAGCTAACAGAGAAATCCTGCTTCATAGAAAACGCATTGCCAAAAGTTTAATTTTGTTATGAACAGAATAAGAAGGGACACTAAAATTTGCACTGCGTGCATATGGAAATGTTACCAGGCCAATAGATTGGTGGTTTCAAACTTCCAATGTGATTAACCACTACAGAATTTTCACTGGATATCATATTTTCTAAATGAACGTTCATTGCAGTAACGAAATATCTGAAAAGTGCAAATATGTATTTATCATTCCAATACCCATGATAAATAGTACAATATCAGTATTTTCTACAACCAATATCCATCCATTTTCCATAACTGCTTATCCAGTACAGAATCTACAGTGAGCCTTAGCTTATTCCTCAAGAAAGAGGGTAAGAGGCATGGGGTGCCACATTAACAAACACCAACAGGAATTGTTCTAATAAAACAAAAACAGCTGCCATTCCTTTAGCGTGCAGCAAGGTGGCAGCAGAAGCAGCCTTTACAAGCACACTGATGAGTTCACCTCATAAACGGAATGGCCATGAAGAACTTGTTAGGGGCGAGTCCAAGCTTAGATTTTGGAGTCATGTCATTTCGATGACATGGGAGTTTATCCACAGAGAACCACTCGATGTTCTGCAACAAAGAAGTACCACGGCTGATTATTATAATGTGAAATTATCCCACAGAGACACACGTCTCATAGGAGAGCTGTAATAGAAGTACCCGGATTTCCTTCCTCGTTTTGGGGTTGAACTTAGTCTCCTTTGGAACTCCTGGTATGATGTATAACCGAGCCAGCTGGTCGGTAATTTTCTGCTCTATGTAAACATCTTTGCAGATGCGATCACGGATATCGAAGCCCGTCTCTTCCAGAACCTGAGGTGGATTGGAGGGGGTGGATGAAAACAGAGGCTTATTCAAGAAAATTGTCCCCATGTGCTGGCAGGCTGAGCTACGCTGACAGCTTCTGAAAGCCCCCTACCAGATCAACAGTACTTTACCATGTTATCCATTTAGGTAGCTTATTTTTTCACACTCACCTCTCGTACAGCACAGTCGTGTGGGGCTTCGTCTTCGTTCACTTTTCCCTTTGGAAATCCCCATCCAGACTTGGCAAGATAGCCTTGAACCAGCAGCGCCTTCGGGGGTACAGAAGTGCCTCAAGTCTAACAGCTGAGGGCGAGGACAGATAACCGGAGACTATAGAACATTACTGTCCGGTAATACTCACATGGTCAAGCGTTTCATCAAGAATAATCGCACCATATGTGGGAACACCCATTTTGTACTCCTTCCATTGCTCTAACACTTTCTGAACATCCTCTCCTTGCGGCAACAGAAAGGGACAATGGTTAAAAAGTTCCACTGTTAAGGACCTTAAAGGGTGCAAATAAAATAATAAAAAAGATACTGTGCAATGGGACACCACCAAAATTATAAAAGCTACAGTAAAACATGCTATGATGTTACCCAGAAGTTTCAGCGGACATCTGAAACAATTTCTAGCAGTTACATGAACTGCAATTCACACTCAGCTAATCAGGCTTTAAATTCAAATCCCACAGAAACATAAGTTTCTAATCCTGAAAATTACAGGAAGAAAACTGCAATAGATTGTCAGCAACCAAAGGAAGGTATTAAACATCACTGAAGAGAATATCTGAAAACCAAGAGAAGCATGAATGCAATATGGCATACCAAAGGGCTTCTTTACAGAAGGGTCTAGGGCAGGGGTGGGCAACCTGATCCGTGTGGGTGCAGGTTTTTGGGATGACCTTCCAATCAGCCAATAATAGAGCAGTGGTTCCAAACTGGGAACCCACTGTTATTGGTCGATTGAGAGGCCATCCCAAAAACCTGCACCCACACCAGCCCTCCATGGAAATGGTTGACCACCCCTGATCTAGGGAATCTTCTAGAATCGAGATGATGACTTTCAAGTTATTCCTTAAATCAAGTCTGCTGTAATGACACTAAACACACCCAATAACACACTGACCAAGAGAGGACCAGCACATAGGAAAGCTATATGGGTTAAATGCAGAGGACACATTTCGTTGTTGCACACTGTGTGCTGTGTTAACAATGACCACTGATCACCAAATTTAAAAAAAAAAAAACTAATGAGGAGGGACACTGTGCATTTAATAGTATCAAATGCATCCTCAGAAACAGCTGCCCTGGAGAATGTCCCATCTTAATGGGACGGACTTCCCCAGCAGTAACAGCGAGAGTCCATAACCACAGAGCAGAGGCAAGCACTGCATCTGTAAGGTTTGACTCAGGGCACAGCAGAAAATAGAGCCACGAAACCCAGTCTTTACTGGAAACAATCACTTGGCACCAAAGCGGACACTAATGCAGACAGGAACTACACAGATTATCCAACATTTCAGGTGATCATATCAGCCATTCAGTATGCCATTCACCACAAATTATGTTCACTTTTAACTCCTCTATCTTCCCTTTACAACCTATACAAAAATGACTGATTGTGACTTCCTCTTCCCGCATAAGACAGAGTTCTCCAAAATACAGGACAAAACCAACAAAGATAAAACTATATCTATACAACAGAAATGACAACGGAGACGCAACAGTGATAGAAAAAGGATATCAGCTTTGGCAAAGTCTCTTATCCCACACTGAGGTAATCCTGGTGTGTTCTGCAAGCAGAAGTCCAAGTAGAACCAGTGGGCAAGTTCAATCTGGAAGCAAACCCTAATAGCATTGTCCCTTTCTTCACTGGGAATGTGGAGGATGAATCGGCTAGAAAAATCAGAAAGATAGCAACACAGAATTAGCATTTAGGAGTGTCAAAATCTAGACCCACACTTTCTTGATTCATTGTGCAAAAAAACGCAGGGATATTTCAAGAACTCAATACACGGAAGCTTCCAGCAATTCATGAACCTCACAGCAATTCATAAGGCGTTTATTGTAATTTCAGCAACGCACATTTGTTCCAAATGACATACTTCGTTAAATTCAAGAAATTGGCGCTGATCTGCCACACGTAAGTGCGAATCGCTCGGCGGCTGGCTGACCGCCCAAGCCATCGACAGGTATATTACACTGGATCAATAACTAAAAATTTAACTACCGATCCCAAATTCCAGGCGTATAATGTCACAACAATCTTCACAACAAGGCGCCGCTACAGATACCATTCACGGAAGGTGCATAAATTAGCGTATTTACATTTAGGTCAGCACCACGCAGGGGGTAAATATATGATAAAGTCATCAGCGGATATTTAGCTACCTGCAGAGGTCGTCCAAAACGCTGTTGGGAATCTCCCCTCGTCTCGTCTCCATGATGAGAACAAAAACATCACGAACTTGCGGAGCTGTTACCAGGAGAAAGCAAACGACGTGGAGCGAAGTTCACAAACCTCGCAGCAATAGAGACCGCAGGGAAAAAACATTTGATTGATCAAATAAATATCGGCAACAGAATGGCCAGGATGCAAACAAAACCAACTCCTGCGACACACTACCGTACTGGTCCTGTTAAACTCGGGGGGAGCTACGTAATCGACCTCCAACCAATCATATGACCGGACGCCAATAAAATTGGGCGGCACCTTCCATGACGCAGTTGAGCGGCAGGTCATTTAGCCAGGAAAACTGCGCGAACAACGTCCCTCGGATAAAGTTTGGTTGAGATAACACGGAAACCGAGGGTGCTTTATTACTAGTCCCGTGATAACATGAGGATGGAGATACTTCTTATTGTGAAGTTATAATGGAACATCGCATCTCACAATTAGGATTAAAAGCGAAGGCCGAGAGAACACGTCTTAAAAATGTAATATCGTTGATCGCGTGTATTCCTTAATTGTTATGACTGCACGGTTAGGACGCTATATCAAAAAATTGTGCGCCACAAATAACATAGAAAAAGAGAATAACATATTTCAGTTAGCGTCTGACCAATAGTTGAAATGCTAGGTAAAATGTGCTAATGGTGAAATTATAATTTTAAAAGTCGAATTTGAAAAGGTAAAAAAGGTGAAAAAGAATACAATCCAGAGATTTCTTTATCAATACCCTTCAGCCCTTACTAATCGCATCTGGTCTGACCTAAAGAACAATCATATAATTTAAATGATTGTTTTATCATTTAAATCGTCTTTTAAATTATTTATGAATAGGTAATTTAAACGATTATTTAAGGGGCAATACGGTGGTGCAGTAAGTTGTCAGCTCTGTCGCCCCACACCTGTAGGACCTAGCTGGGTTCAAGTCTCCACCGCAGTTCCATGTATGTGGAGTTTGCATGTTCTCCTTGTGTCACCGTGGGGTTTCCTCTGGGTATTCTGGTCCCCCCCTCAAGTCCAAGAACATGTTGAAGCTAACTTAGTAGTGTTACCAAATTGCCCGAAGGTGTGTGTCAGTGTGCCCTGTGATGGGCAGGCACCCCACCCAGCGTTGTTCCCTGCCTTCCCATAACCTCTGGGATAAGTGCCAGACCCCCCGCGACTCCGAACAGGATAAGCAGTTTGAGAAAATGGGTGGACATGTTTATTCAAATTACAATTCAAGTGATACCAGCAACTACTGTCAAAGTCAAATCACACCAGCCATAGTGGGCAGGGTCAAAACCAAGGAAATGTTTTGAGACATTAGGAGTGGACTTACCATAAAGCAAGGGTAGGCAGCCGCCTAAAAATTAGGGGCCCCATGAAGACATAGTTTCCAGAAGTTACTTTTAAGGATACAACATAATAGATAATTTAAATGATAGCGACATGTCATTTTCATTTTTAGCGACAGTATTTGGGATAAGTTGTCCCTGTCCCGGCTGTAATGGACCATTCCTCCTCTGAGACTACATGCTACCTTCTTTTACCACTGGAGTCTACTGGTTGTTCATTGCCAAGCTAACCAGCACAAATGTAAGATACAAGACTATCACTACAACTCCTTTGTAAGGGAATTTTAAGAAAAAAAAGGAGCACTGAAGTAAAGAAATAAAGAATATTGCGATAATCATCATTATCATTTGATATGAAAAAAAAAATCATGATAAAATGTTTTACTTCATTGCTATTAGGAATCTCTTCCAGGAGTTTTCCATACACAAGTTCCATGTAAATGACCAGCCAGAAAATACATGCATGCATCTAAACTTTTATAAGCTTTAAACTGCTCATGTCTGTATCTAGACTTTGTGTGAACTAGATAGTTGAGGATGATGTCATAATATTTGAGGTCGGGGATATTGCCCACACTGCAGCACCTGATAGGTACAAAAACAAGACTCCGTAAGGAGAATCAATCCCATATACCAGCCCTGTTGAGTTCCTATTGGTATCTGTTACAGTCAGTCCTGCTACAACGTGACCAATACATTCTTGAAAAAAATCTTGCGTTCACTAAAATCGCGTACCAAAATACACATATCAAATGGAAAAAAAAGGTTAGGGGAATGCGAATCCAAAACTTAGTAAACAAAATGAATTAAATAATAAAAACAGTGATACCAGTGACCATATAGATTAATAAATTATATCACAGAAATCTCCTGAGTCTAATGAGTCTCAAGGGAATTGTATAGTAATTGCTGCAACTGAAATTGTGGAACTCGCTAACTTGCCAAGAGTCTGGAGTAGTGATGACCAAAACGACACTTCATGAACCATTTGCTGTATTTTCTGACCCCAATAGATGGTGCTCTTGGTTTATGTTAGAGCATAGTGCAAGGGTGGGCAATCTTATCCACAAAGGGTCAGTGTGTATGCAGGTTTTTGGGATAATCTTTAGGTCAGCTGTTCAAATCCAGGTGTGAGGACTCTTTAGCCAATCAGTACTCTAATTAATTATCTAATTAGGGAGTCGCACTGAAAATCAGTATACTCAATGGCCCTTTCTGGATAAGATTGCCCACCCCTGATATAGTGAGATCAGAAAATGTGAGAAAGGGTTTATGAAGCATCATTTTGGTCATCATTTGTCGGTTGTAGTGAGTCCCAGCCACCATGCAAGTGGGCACACATATAGCACAAACACAACGGATTACTGTATGCGGAGGGGCATCATGTGGCCGGGCATGCACACAGCACAAACACAACAGATTACGGTATGTGGAGAAGGTCTGAAGGTAATATATCTACAGTCTGCACAAAAGAAATGTAAGTGAATTAAAAAAATATATTGCTGTGTTTTTATATGATAACTTTGGCAAATATTTTTAGATTTTATGATCTAAGGCTGGGTTGCTCCAACACGAATTAAATTAATCCTGGTTTAGACTTAATCTAGGTTTAGTAAATCTAGGCTTAAACTGGTTTATAATTACTCAGAGACGCTGCACATCTTATTTTTATCCTTGGATTAGTTAAACCAGTTTAAACAATGATTAAAATAGGATTTATTTAGGTTCACTGTCCGCCATGATGGATTTTGAGAAAATGTAAACAAATTCACGATGCATCTACGGCTAAATAAATAATGCCCTAAACAAAGTTAACGCAAATGTCTTGTGAACTTTCTAAAATAAAAGTCACTACTTTTACCACACTTTTGCTCTGAGTTATGTTGAGCTACTTTTACTTTTCACACACAACTTAGATATTAATTGAGCAGTAAATCAAGTCAATAGCTCCACTTACTAGGAAAACCTGCTCTCCGGTAAAATCCATCTGATATCTTCCTCCTTGGTTCAAAATGAATGTACTGATTCTTTAAATGTGCAATTGCCTTTGATATTCTGCTTACAGTTTCACAGACTGTGGACTGGTGATCTCCAAAAAGATCCTCGTCAACCATTTGAAAACTCCCTGTAGCATAAAAACAAAAGGCTATTGGGAGACGGGAGGGTGCAACAGAATTCCTCTTACTTCCATGTTTGATATCTGGTTCACCCTACCCATTGCGGTATATAACAGACTCTTTTGTAAACCTAACTAACTTTGTAACTTTGTAAAACTAACTATTGTTATAAAATCCAATTGGGTTTAAACTGTCTTGAACTTTCCTGCAAGGAACTCTTTCCTCTAATCCTATCCAGCGAAGAAATGCAGCCACGTTGTCAATAAAACTGAAACAGACCCTAATACATAAACCTCCTCAGGGGGTGGTTTAAATATCACTGCTAGTTCAGCTTTATATACTAGGTTTAAATTTACGGGTGCAACAGACGTGAATTTAATCAGGGTTTACGGGGAAATTAAACTGAGATTACCAAATGTTTACATTTAACCAGGATTAATTGTAAACTAAATGTAATCTTGATTTAATCCAATTTATACGTTAAACCATGTTGGTCCTTAATGTCCTTCCAGAAGGAATTATTTTGCAGTTGCTCCCGTTACAGTACTCAGGTTTTTCAGTTACTAAAAATCAAATTTAAGATAGCAATGGACTAAAAACAAGCAATTAATGGACTAAAATAAGGCACCGCTTTCAAATATTAGTAAGTATTCATTATTTCAGCTAATAAATATTTTAACGTTTAGCTTTTGTTGGAAATGTATAAACCATTTGGCAGAATTTATACCAGATTAATTAAAGTTGATTACTAATTTTCATTAACCATGAAGTAAGAGGAACTAAGGAAACATTTTACAAAAACAAATGCAGCCGTTAAATTTCATATTTAATAAACACCTCTGAGAAATCACAGCGGATCCACTGCTTAATAGGTTGAAAGTGATCTGAATCACACGATGGATTCAGTCTGAATATTCCACGAAGGCTCAGCTGGGAGGAAAATTCATATAGTCTACTAAATGAACTCCATGGATTTACAATCTTCTACAGCCCATATTTAATATCCATGCATCCATCTTCAGGATCCATTGCTTAAAGTCACATCCGAAGGCTATGCCAGGAGACACTCAAACGAAAAGCAGTCTAGTCTAATGAATTTATAATAAAGTATTTCTGGACTGTTACCTCGAATAACGCTCACGCGAGAACATGCAAACTCCGCACGCAAAGTTTTATACAATGAGTAATTCAAATACCCTTTAGCTAAAAAGTGCGACTATTTATTGAGATTCTATTCCTGTAAAAAAATGAACAGTTTCAATCGTATATTTGACTAGAGCAGATCCAACATGATAATATTGTAAAATGCTAATAATGTACGTTTAGAATTTAAGCAAGGTTGATAGTCGCAAAACCGGTAGACGCACCTTATATCCTCAGGCCTTCACAACATATTCTAAGTTGTCTTTAAAATGCATTTTACCTTAAAAAAAACAGTATATTGTCTAAAAAGCGTGACTATCTGTAGCACGTTTAAGATCACAGTCAAAAGAAAAAACATTTTTAATATAAAAAAAATGCTGCCTCGAATGACAAAAGCATCAGGATCAATAACCTTTTCGTGAAAAATGTATTCCTAATACATCGTCAGAAAACGATTGCGGAGAATCGTAGACTAGAAGAAAGTAGCACAGTCATGTAGCCCTTGGAAAAGGGTGTGGCTGCAGACATTTGCAGTGACGTGCTATTAACTGTGTCTCCGGCGATTCGTCCTGTGTGCTTGGAAAAAAGTAGTGGTGGGTAGATGTGCGTTGCAGCAGTCTACATTAATCGGGTTTCATAATCGAGGAAATACTTCGGTGGGGAAGGAGAAAAGGATCACAGCAACCATGGCACAGGCAATGAAAGAACGATTCGATAAGTTCCTCCACGAAAAAAATCTCTTGACGGATGTATTGGGAAAGATCGAGGCGAAGACCGGGGTAAACAGATCATACATAGCCATTGGTAAGTCAACAGAGAAACATGGCAGGTACAAAAGAAGACGCGTGTTCTCGCCAGGAAGCAGATGCCCACATAAAAGCGATCGACTCTTGGTTCCTGTTTCTGAGGCACGAAACAGCATGGATACATATAAAACGCGTGAAATTATCTTTAGAGAGAACAACCGTTACTATTTACACACCAACTTTCAGGCATTAATCCAAGGAATCTTTTGTGTTTTCATCGATAACATCTAAAATTGCACGCCACCCCACTTTATCCGATTGCTTAACAAGCCCTTCTGGATTTTCAAATGCGCGGTATTATCAATCGCGAGGCCAAGTGGCATTTTAATTGGTATACTGTGGTGAAAGATGCTAACAAATGTGCCGTGCTTCTTTTCCAGCTGTCATTGCCTTTGTTGCCATATACCTCGTGATTGGGTATGGAGCCTCCCTGCTGTGCAATCTCATAGGATTCGCCTATCCAGCGTATATTTCGTGAGTTTTCTTTTACATCAAATCCACATCCAGTTTGTCCCTTTGCGTATAAATTATTTATTACGGCCTAAATAACGACTTAATGCGTCGTTGGAATAACGTGACAGCGTGTCGCTCGCATTTTCCTTTGCAGGCGCATATACGTGGCGAAAGCCTATATGCAACTTTTAAGGTCATGATTGATTTAAGGTATCGCTGGAAACACCCATTTGTACACACTCACACGTACCGGTAATACTTCTGTATGTTTGCGCAGTCAGCAGGGCACAGTTTGGATTTAGGACGTGTTTATTCTTGGAAAAATACACTACACGAAGTCGATTCAAGATGGCATGTGTACCTGCCGACCTAATCGGAGCGAAAAAGGCACCGTTTGTACGGGCAGTGAGAGGAGGTGCGTCTGAAGGGAGTGACAGGATATTAATTGCGTCGCGAAACAAGTGAGGCTACCGATTGAAAGCGTTTTAGAAAGTATGTACACTCGACCCGTAACACCATGAAGAATATGCTTACTGCCATGCGACGTGAAATGGAGATCTGGTCTCATGAGACTGGCTAGCGAAGTTCCCTTGTGCTTAATATAGAAAACTGTCGTGTTGTGCATCAAAATAACCAAACCCGAAGCACGTCTGCCACTAAATCTTTACTGCCTATTGTACAAAATGGGATATAATCTATTTAGGGGGCAGATTGCGTGTGATTTCCAGCAAATAACGTTTGTAACATTCGCTTAGTTAAAATGGATCGCCGCAAGTAAAGTGACTAGGGGTAGGCTTCTTGTTTGGTAAAAATGTGGTGCTTGTTGATCTCAAGAGATAATGGAGGCAATGTAAGATAAAAAACTGCTTCCGCAATTAAGTTTATTTAAAAAAAAAAAAAATCGTCGGTCATTTTTTATTTTTATGAACAGATTTTGAATATTAGAAACGCATTGAATTGGCTAAGATTGAAATAGTGGTTTTGGCAAACGTCGTTTGATCCCATCAGTTAATCTGGTTTTGCCGTTTGGTAGTAAATGACATTAGGAAATCTTTTTTTTAAAGTTGCCTTTCTGCTTTGAGGAAATCCTCTAGATTTTATAGTGACTCGTTTTAATAGACGGGGCTGTTGGTGTTGCAAAATCAGTATACCACATAAATGTATGCGCAACATTTTAAAGTCTGAGGCGTTACCCGTCGTTTTGTGCAACCGCTTCAATCGTCATTTTATATAGACGCCACGTGAATTTGCCAATTCTAGAAAAGTGGGGTGTACTTCTGTAACTGCATGCTTAATATTATCTCGAGCTACCCTGTCTGTCACTGAACCACATCTGTAAAAGGCTGTTATAAGAGATCTGACGCCAATCTATGCATTAAATCCCTATATAAAAACAAAGAAAATGTAGTTTTTTGCTTTTGTTGCGATCTGTAGTGTCCAGCCCAGTGAGGCTGCCTCGTTATTTTCGGTGCTGATCGTAGTACAACGGGGAAAATGCTGTTAATGGTGTTAAGTCTTAGACGGAAAAAATGAAACTCAAATTACACGCTAATGCTTATTTGAAAGGCAAAACAGTACAGGTTACAAATTCAACTGATGTCTCATGAATGTCGTGTCGTACGATGATAGGCTTGGGAACTATATCGCGTGTATGTGTGTTAAACTGCGATTAATACAGTGTTTAATGTATAAGGGTATTGAATGAAAAGAAAATTAACCCTTTTAAATATGATTTTGATATGATGTCGTGCCATGATTTGCAAATTGATATCACTTGTTTCCAAGCGACCTGCGTATGATTGTTGTTTAGGTGTTTGATGTTAAGTGTGGCTGTTCCGTTTCTGTGTGTATGTGCCACTAGCTTTGTAACCAGAATGAGAACTTTCATAATGCATATTTGTTCAGTGGTAATCCCCACCCTGCTATGCTCACAATCAGGTTTGTGTTTATTTTGTTTACTTTAGCAAACACATGTATTCTTCTCATACTTTCTTTTCCCATGTATGGACAACATTTCTAACAGAAGCCTATAACCTAAATTACAGGATTAAAGCGATTGAAAGCGCCACCAAAGATGACGACACGAAATGGCTGACCTACTGGGTGGTGTACGGGGTTTTCAGCGTGGCCGAGTTTTTTGCGGACATATTCCTGTCCTGGTTCCCGTTTTACTACATAGGAAAGGTAATTCTCTGGATGTGCACATTGTAGCATGGCTTGAGCGTTGAAGAGCATTGTGCTGTGATCAGCTCTAGGTGTTCAATTTAATCATCTTGTCTCAAGAGGGTTTGCTGGATCATATTGGGGATCTGTCTGTTGGCAAGATGACATCCTTCCTGATCTCATATATGTGTTCTCAAATAGGTGTTACCAACACACCTATTTAGCTCCTAGCCAGGACATGTTTGGTCCTTTTTGGTTAATTTATTCAGGTTGTTGCCTGTTGGGATCATGACACGCTTACTGTTTGATAGGTTAATTTATGTATCATACAATGATTGTTTCACTATAAAAAAAAAAACAGTGATACTGATAAATACCAGGCTAACTTTGAGACATGTTATTAAAAACAGAACAACTTGGTATTTCTGTTGGCCGCGTCCTTGTCCCAGTTTTGTATTGATGTCCTGGAAATGGCAGGAATAAAAAAAAAAAAAAAAAAACATCCTAGAGCAATTGGGTTTTATTCCCCCCCCCCCCCCCCCCCCAAGTCTAGAAACTTTGATGCATTGATCATGAAGGAAGGCTTATTTCCCCATGTTCTGAGTATCTGTTAGGAGAGATGAGGCTGTGTAGATGCAGCTCACCCTTCAGTGTGAGGATAAGTTAACAGGAAGTGCTCCTGCTTTTTTCTGCCTATGTAAATGATTTTACTTTTTTAAATTCCCCCATCTTCGCTCCCTACTTCTAGTGTGGTTTCCTGGTGTGGTGCATGGCCCCCACCCCATCGAATGGCTCCGTCTTGATCTACAACCGGATCATTCGCCCTTTCTTCCTGAAGAATGAGAGCAGAATTGACAGCATGGTGAAGAACATCTCAGACAAGGCCTCTGAGGCAGCCGGCAAGGTCAAAGATGAGGGTAAGGCTCCTCACGGTCACTTCTGCTGTCCTTCATATAATTTTCTGTGAGTTTATATGCTAAATTGCTTTTTAAAAAAAAAAAAAAAAAAAAAAAACCTGAAACAAAAGCAACATTTCACATTATAAGTACCAATTTTGGTGGACCTTGCAAATGCCTTCTGCTGAAAGGCTTTTCTGGGTAACCACAGAAATTTCCCCTAAATTGTATTCTCATTGAAATAACCTAAAAAGCACAGCTGTCTCACAAAATGGCAGAAGATACGTAGTTTTTGCAGTTGATTAACGTTCCAATGTTTAATGATTATAAGAGAATCAATGGCTGCCCGAGTTACTCTGAATTGTATTGATTTTTTTAATGCCACTTTGATGCTTAGAACATCCTGTTTTCACTTGGCAAAAGCTTATGCCAATTGATTGAGAAGCAAGTTCCGGTTAACTTGCACATTGCCAGTTTAGAGTCTTTTACACCAAAATTTTGTTTCTGAAACAAACTAAGGAGTGTAAGGTGTGCTGCAGAGAGACTGGCGGTTGGCAGAACCTTCACCCCCCCCCCCGCCCCCCCCCTTATTTTCTAGCTAAACGAGCAACAGCAAACATCATGTTTGAAGAGAAGAAGAGCTCTTAAAACAGACTCATTCTACCAGCTTCATCTCTTGAGGGCTATGGTTATGTCTGGATAAATTAATGTTGCCTTGAAGTTTTCTTTTATTATAAAATGGATTGTTTTAGATCGCTGACTGTTTCGTTTGTAAAAGTGGTAATCGGCAGTGTTTTGTGAAGACAGGCTAATGCCTAAAGCTAAGCAGTCCATGGCTTTCACAGCCTTTGTCTTGCACTTACATGTGAAATAGCCTTTAATGTATTGACCCTGCTATGTAAAGACCCTAATAAAGACAAACTGGCCACAAACCGAGTCCTTTCTAAATGTGTGGTAAGCAAGCACAAAAAAATGATCACCTCATTTACATATAGATCTGGTTTGTGATTTGGAGCTGAATTGTTTTAGTATTTCAAGTAATGAAGTACCCCCCCCCCCCCCACTCAGTGATAATCTGCAGGCCCTTGCATACTGACAAGTGTAATCATTGTTCAGAATTTAAATGAATACAGACCACAAGCAATTGGAATTATGAACATATAAATTTGTAATAAGTAAATTTTGATAAAATATGTAGATCAAGTATTTGGGCAGGCAGTATTGGATTCTGAAATGATCTAGACGGCAGGGCAAGTTCATATTTCTGGGAAGTTGAGATGGACTAACACATGTAAAAACTGTGTATCAAATGTTTATTCACTGATCTATGTTTAAGTGAAAATGCTTCATACACTTTCCATTACATCCCCTTGAAAAGCATCCTGCTCCTTCAGACCAACAGGCCTAATTCACAGTAACTGACAATTTTTTCTTCCTCTTTGAAAGCAACATCCACAATATTCACCTGTGTGACAAAATCCAAGTGCAGATGGCTGTCTCCTTTCTTAAAATGCAGATCATAGAGATTACTTCTGAACTAGATATACCAACAGCACAATGAAAACTCTTTTAGAGGCCAATTGATAGAGGGTGCTCTATACACTGTCAATGTTGCCAGGAATGCCAGTCATTTTATTCCCCCCCCACCTTCCCTCCCAAGTGTGGAAGAGAAACTATAATATATGTTGCATCATAAAATAGACACTAGCAGTACACTGGTGAGTAGGCTGTATTTGCAATTAGTCCACATTACAAGATTGAGATTTTTTTTATCCCAGAGTGAAAAGTACAATTCTCATTATTCTCTAAGTGTACTTACATCATCACTCTAAAATATTGGGGTAGTTTAGCAACTACAAGTTAGAAATTGTACACGGTGCAGGTGGAATTTGAGTAACACTGAATTGACAGTTATAACAGTTCACAAATATGGAACAACAGGTGCCACAAACATACCAAACGTAGTGGTGATACAATATATGGGCAATACAACAGCAGGAGGGTTGATTTACCAAATACCGTATGGTGCTGAATGTTAAGTGCTGTAGAACACTATTCAATATATTAGGTATTCATAAAACTCATTTGGCCAGGGATTTTTTTTTCCTAAACGCCATCATGAATTACTCGGCTGGCCAGAAGCGATGAACCACTCCACCAAGTAGGACTACTCGCCAAGGCTGCTGCAGTGTCAGATCACATCCATGGCGAAAGCAAGAGATGTCTGCACAGATACAAATGTAACATTTTATAGAGTGACTTTAGTGTGGGGCTGCCATAGTGAAGACAAAAAACACATATACAACTGGCCTTGTGGGTCTGTGACTGGCCTTGCCTATAATGGCTGGTCTTGGCTGCAAAAGGAGTGCATGATGGGTATGCACCATTGTCCTCAGAAACCCAACAAACAGCCTCACTGCACACTTGTTCCCTGAGATTTATTACAGTGGTTTAGATCTGGGAGCCATTTGAGGAAGCAGGGTGGGAAGAGTCAGTCTTAAAAACCTGTCTCCATCAGATTTTTCCACACCCTAACAGTTGCGAAAAAGAAAAAAAAAAATACTGCAACTTACACAAAACAAGATTACGTATACAACTCAAGATTAAACGTGAGTACAGTGATTGAGTTTAATGACTTTATAAACAACTATATAAAACAATTCTTAGAAAAATCCATGCATTTTCGGTGTAAATTTGATTTGAAATATAGAGGAAATCTATATACAAGTGTGCACTATAACAGTATCTTGATTTGCCTAGAATTTTCCACCAGAAATACATTTGGCTGCATAGAACATTTGATATTATTGCCTACATTTGAAAGAAAAAAAATGGAATAAGAAAAGGACTTTCCTTAAAAAAAGTTCTAGTTTATTTCAGGTCTAATAGGATCCTCTCTCTCTAAAAGACCCTCCTATTTTTACATGACATGATGTAATTAAAGGGTTTCAAACTCACCTTTTGAAAACATTCACAACTGATGATTGATAAGGTAAATAAAATAAACAGGGTAGCTTAAAAAATAGCTACAGAGAATAAGGATGGAATAGGTTTCCCCTCCCCGAGTGTTACATTCTGAAGAGCAATTTTATTAGCGGTTAAGAAAAAGTGATACATTTATACAACCGACAAAAAAAGCCTGAGTTGATGGGGAAAGGTAGAGTCCAAAAAAAAAACAAAGCCTGAGGAAAAAGCCCATTCAAATTTACTATTTTACAATAATTTACAGTAGTACATTTTGTGAAAAAGGGACATTTTTTAAAATTGATCACAAAATCCAGGTTATTTTACAGCTGAAACAAATTAAATAGTTCAAGCATGATGCACAAAAAAATATATATATGCAGGTGGTCACAATACACACTGTAAACGAGGTACTTTGGAAGGTGAGCCGACGTCCTTCGGGTGGCTTCTGGAAACCCCTTAAAACTCCATGCGACTGAGCACGATTACTGGTGAGCTTACGTGTCTTTATTATACTCTCATTAAACCTCTTAAATAGATTCAACAGCCACTTTCCGTGAGAAATAAAAACCGATACCACGATCCAGTGTTGTGGGTGGTGGGACACAGGCAGCACGCCGGTTGTGTGTGTCCACGTAAAAAAAGACGTCTGTTTTATAAAAATAAAAAATGCCTAAATGCCACGACACATTTGACGTAGCATTACTCTTAAGTATAAAAATATGTCCCCCCCCCCGACCCGACACCAACCCCCCGGCCAACATTAGTGGGATATTACGTCTTGCAATCTTGAGAGGCCAGACAGATGGCGCCCCCTAGAGTTACACAGTGCGCTGCACAGCTTTCACTAGTTCCATAAGGCATTTACTGTGTTCTTTTGTGTCTATGGCTAACGAGTTTGCCGGCATATGTTAGCCGCTGTTATGTCTTGCGGCTGCACCACGTCTGCTCCGGGGTGCTCTTGTGATCCGACGAGTACTCAAAAGGCGACCGGGGGTCGTACGGCGAACGTTGGTCCCGGGGAGAGCGGGGCCCACTGCCGGATGCCCTGTGGTCCACCTGCCAGTCCGAGTGGTACCGGTAGTCACGGGAAGATTTGTGGTGGCCATACTCGGAGCCCGAGCGGTGGTCTGAGTGCGATCGGTGGTCAGAGCTGGAGCGGTGATCTGAATGGGACCGGTCCTTCATGCTGCTGTCTATTCTGTGGTCTCGACTGGACCGGTGATCATCCATTTTCCTGTGTTTACTGTCACTGTAGTATCTGAGGGGCACGAAACAAAGCGTTTTGTGACAACCATATGATGTATTCTATCAGATGTTACATGATGTATTATATTGTATTTTAGTTAATATTTAATTTTTAAATTGTTGTTGAAACCTGCCAGTTTAAGCTACTCCACTGTCCAGTATGGATGGCACTCATACTTAAAATGAGACATTTGTTGCTATGGCAAAATAGCCATGTTGCCATGGAAGCTGCCTACCTGCTGTCTTGCCTGTCCGATCTGTAGTGATCCCTGTCCCGGTGTTCTTTGCCATTACTGAAGGATGAGTAGGGCCTCTTCCTAGAATCAGCATTTTTCCTGTAGGCGTCCACCGCGAGCCTGTCTTTGCCATGTTCAGGGTAACGTGACGAGTGGTGCCTATCGGAGCTGTAGCTGTCCCTGCTGCTGTCATCTTGTTGCGAGCTGTCCTTCAGTCTCTCGATGTCTGTTGCCATGGAGATAGTTTAGACCAGTACACACACACACACACACACACACACACACACACACACACACACACACAACTATGATGGTAGTATTGTTCCATGTCACATGCACACCAAAGGACTTACCTGCATTTTTAAAGCTTTGAGTATTTACAGTACTAGTGTTCTGATCCGCTGCCTGGGGAAACAGCCATATCTTGGTTAAAAAGTGGCCATCGACAATTTGCATTCAACATTTGCAGGTCAATGCATCCATTTAAACAGATTTTCATGCCTAAAACTGCCAAATTAAATGGGAATTGCGTCTCACATACCTGCGCGTTCTCTTGCCGTTTCTTAATTGCATGTTTATACAGCTTATGAAGTTTCCTTGCGTCAAACTCTGTGAACTTTGAAACGAATATCCACAGATTTCTGGAAGAAAATCAAAGCGACCAATAGTGAGAGTCTGTGTTGCCTTTCAAAATTACATACTGGCATGGGTTTATGTAAAGGCGCAGAGTGTCACTTGTGGCTGAGGGCCCTGGGGTGTGGCTGCTCACTTTCTCCACTGCTTGATGTGCTCAGGGTTGGAGTACTCCTTGAGACACTCAGTGATGTGGTCACCGATCTTGATCAGGCACTGGCGCGTGTGCTCTAGCTGTTCCCGCTCCGACAGGCCCTTCTCTGGCCGGTCTAGCTGCTTGAGGGCTGCCTTCACTGGCCGCATGCGTTCCTTACACTGGGAGGCGGCATGCAGAACAGGGGGTATGCTTGTTAGACTGAACAGCCACAGGACTTTTATTTTGAAACATTTAACTTTGGGGAAGTCAAACCAATAGCCCAAACTCTGATTAACCACATGAACCCCCCTGTTCCCCGGTTGTATCTCAAATGATTGACAGTATGACTTGGCATTTAGCCAGCTCTCCAATTTGACTCTCCCTGCTGGCCTCTGGAGGATGGGCTCCCCCTTTGAGTCTGGTCCCTCCCAAGGTTTCTTCCTTCTTGGGAGTTTTTCTTAGCAACTGTCGCCTGTGGCTTACTCACTGGGGGCTTTGGGTGGGGATGCTGTAAAGCGCTTTGAGACGACGTAATGTTGTGATAATGCGCTATACAAAAATAAATTTGTTTGTTATTTGGAAAGATTTGGGGAGGGGGAGCCAAGTAGGGATGCTGTAGGATAGCACAACTTTGACACTGTAGGGCAGTGCCGCATGTCTGCCTTCAACTGTAGCTTAGTGTAGGACACTAGATTATGCAATTTCCCATGATTAATAGTATTTTACTTAACACCTTCAGGACGGACATACACTCCTTCAAAAAAAAATCACGGCAGATGACAATGCACTGATGCATGATCATAAATCTCCAAGGCTGAATACCTCCCAGCCCATCATCGTCACCCTTACAGCTTGGTGTGTCTGGGTCCATAAACTGACATGAAAACAGTGACTCACCACACTGAAGGTCTTCTGGTCAAGCTCCTCGGATTCCTCGGAGATGGGTACATTCTCCCCGCCCGCTGTGATGTGGACCGGAGTGTCGGCTGGTTTCTTCAGCTTCTCCCGGGTATCGCCTTTCGCCTCGTTAACCTGAAGGGATCCATTAACATGAATAGCCTGCCACTCCATTTATACAGACATACACAATCATCTTGGATGGTCAGATGGAAGGTGTTGATGTTGAATTCCACCATCACTCTCGAGGTCTCGGCCCATCAAGAAGCCACTCACCTTTTCCTCTTTGACCTCTTCCTTTTTATGAGTCGGTTCAACCGGTTTAGTTTCTTTCTTATCCTTTGGTTCCTTCTTGTCTTTCAAATCGCGGGCATCCTCTTTCTTATCCTTCTTGCATTCTTTCTTAATTTCCTTCTCTTTGACTTCCTTCTCCTCAGGCTCCTTCTTCATGGGCACTTCCTCCTCTGGCTCTTCCGGCTCCTTGGCCGGCCTTTCAACCTTGGCTCTTCGGCTGGAGGTCTTAACCGGGATGATCTCCTGCAAGAAAACATGCACGGTTACGACAAGCTCTCCCAGACATGGCCTCAAAACCATTATTGGAAGTATCTACACCACACACAACCCAAAGCTCTAAATGTGCCATATCATGCTGACGTCCTGCCCACAGGTACCTTCTCCTCATCTTTGTCATCCTCCTCCTCTGAGCTGTTTTCTGAGGGCGGAGGCGAGGAATCGCTCTTGACCACCTCCTCCACCTTCGCTGGCTTTGCCTTGTTCTTTTTATTATTAGGCTTCCTCTTACGGGAACTGGCCTGCAGGAAAAAGTGGGTACTTGTTGCAACTAGCGGCATGCAATACTTTTGTAATCTCCACCCCAGAATTGGTCCCAGTCCTTCACATTAGTCGTTGTGAGTGGTAGTCAGATAGCATCGTTAAAGTAGTTCCATTTCCCACAGCAGACAGACAGAAGACCCCATCTACCTTGTGATGTGTTAAGCTAATTTGGTTTATAGTCAGGAAGAACCCAAAATGCACAGCTGTCCCTGAGCATAAGTTTCAGGCTGTGAATAATGGTGAGGTTTTGTAACTAGGACTCAAAGGCTGGCATATAGAGCCAGAGTCGCTTGGTGAGCTGCATCTGTGCGACGGGGGCGGGGTCCTACCGCGCCTGTTTGCCGCTGGGCCTCTTTCTTGGCCAGATCTTTGCTCAGCAGCTTGATGAGGTAGTCGGCTCGTGTCTGCAGCTGCTTCGCCTGCGGCTTCTTATCTGGGTCATCTGGGAGCAGCTGAATGGGGAGCAGAGAGAGAGAAATGAGCGACGGGCCCAGGGTGCCGCCGGGGGAAGTGGGTGCGGGGAGGCTCCAACCTTGTGGGTGAGGTTGAGGTCCGGGTCCATCTTGATCATCTCCCAGCTGCCGTAACCGTACTCGTAGATGCCAATGAGCAAGTTGGAGTCGTCTTCCTTCCCCCATTCGATGTCAAAGTGAGCTGCCTTCGAATGGCATGGAATGGTGTACCTGGGCAGAACGCAGCAGGTGCATTTAAAGGAACAGGCCCCATCTTTGATCACTTGCCAAAAAATGGGCACTGGATAAAGTCCCAGTCACTACACCTTTAAATATACTAAGCATTTAAGCTAACTTGAAGGTGAATAGCAGCCATTATGGGATTTTAAGCAGGACGGGGGCCCACACCTCTTCCTCTCCTCAGGGTCAGCAGGAATGGACTTGTGAAGCGGCGCCAGCTCCTCTTCGTGCGAGATGACCAGCTTGGCGTTCACCTGGACACCCGAGATCCGAAATGTCGGCCCTTTCACTTTTCCTCGTCTGCCCCCTAGTGTCCAAATTGGGAAGGGAATGGGGGGGGGGGTCATGCCATCCTTAGTGTCATGCTCATAAGCTCAGATGATGTAAGATGGCATAGAAATATGCAGTTTCGTCTTGCGGTAGACTACCTGAGTTCCTCTCTGGACCAGAGGGGTTCTCCCTCAAGGTCTTTATACATCCATTGTGTACAGTTTCCGCTAACCTCTTCAGGTCGTGTTCAGATTTGTCCACTAGCTCTGCGTCGCGAGCAATTGCATCAAGCCTTACAGAAAATAAAGGGAGTAGGTGGTCCAAGATTAAAAATAGGCAGAGTAATAGTGAAGTATGAACACAAGGGTGCTGATTTTTGTATGGACGATAAGAAATGTCTGTATTGATACTGTAGGAGTACTGTGTGTGTTTAGGGGGCAGCGGGATTCGGGGCTGATTTGGGCCTTAGCAATGCTGAAACTAAACCTACAGGCTTGTATAATCCTCAATCCATGTGTGGTAATTACCGTTCAAGTGGTCCACCAAACTTTTTGTAGCTCTTGATAAATCTGCCCAAAAAACATTAACATTAAATTAAAAACAGAAAAAATCAGCCACTGAAGGAAAACAATTTAAAGATAGAAACGTGTCACACTGAGATATAAACATATTGCGAAGTTGTCCAGCTCCCCAGTGAATTTCTTACCTCCGTATTTCAGCATCACTGAACCCTTTTATGTTTTCCCGTGGGATGGTTCGAGGTCTCCCTCGTTTCTTGGGTCTTTTCCGGTCCGTTCCAGAGTCGCTATCTGACCCAGAATACCTTCGGTTACGGCTGCGCCTGCCTTCGTTCCCATTAAAGCTTATCTGAGAAAACGGGAGCAGTAACATTCATCTTTACACAACAATGAACGATGGACATGTACAAAACCCAACGAAACATGCCTGATTGCTATAGACGAAGATGGAAGGCTGGTGAACAGGGTTTCAGATCTGCACTGTGGTTAAAGCTAACCTGTTTGGCACAATTCCTCATCCGAGGCAGGAGGTAAATCTCCTCCAACTCCTTCTGCCTCTCCTCCTCCTCGAGTCGTCTCCTCTGATCCTCTGGGATGATATCATCCCAGTCCTTGGAATTGCCATCGCCCTCCATGTCTATCTGCTCATCTTCCATAGTGGAGAAGTTTGCAACCTAGAATACAAGCAAACAGAAGATCAGTACCGTTATCAAGTTAAGTAAATTAACTTTTTTTGAATTTAAGTAAATTCCTTGCACTTAATAAAGAACCTTGCGGTAATTGACCTTGAACTGTGAAAGCAGTTCCTCCCCCACGGTCGAAGGGCCTGGATCGTTCTCCCTCGTCTCAGCCCTCTTGAGGATTTCATCAATGTCCATCTCCTAAAAGGGCAAATCAGACATTTTAAACACACTGACTTAGCAAACCAAAAACCACTAAGGCTGATTTTTGGAAAATACATCAGCAGCAACAGCAGCTTCCCCTGACCTGAGGCTCCTGCTCTTCTCCTTCTTGCTCTTTGAAAAGCTCCTCAGCACCAAACTTTAGAATGGCAGACAGCTCCTCCTTGTTGAATGGAGTGGAGCTGCAGGCACAATCAAACATGAAAACATTCACTATATCAGTCACTGCAGGAGTGCATTGTAAATCTGCCCAACCTGAAAGGCTACAGCATGCTCACTAAAATACAACCAGAGTGTGATTAAACGAGTATTCACCTAGAGGGAGCAGAGCCGGTGTGGAGAACAGTCTTTCCTGTAGTGTCCATTCTTTGGATCACTAAGTGATCAAGCACCATCTTCTTCTTGGCCCTCTCAATAATCTCCTCCTCAACAGACCCCTTTGTCACTAACCGGTAGATATTCACCTTCACAAGAATAGAAGTGGTATCTTAGAAGGCAGATTGCACTGGTCCCTCATCACCCAAAGAAAAAAAAAAACAAAAACTCAGACGGACCAACCACTGAAGAGTACCTGTTTCTTCTGTCCAATCCGATGAGCTCTGGCTTGAGCCTGCAGGTCATTCTGAGGATTCCAGTCCGAATCAAAGATGACCACTGTGTCGGCTGATGCCAAATTGATACCAAGGCCTCCAGCTCTTGTTGACAGCAAGAAGCAGAAATCCTAAATTTGGGACAGAACAGCGATCAAAATTGGAAACAACAAACATGGCACATTAAACCCCAATCACATCAAATACAGCTGGGCAGCTCAAGCAGAGGAAGGATCAATTTATGACAAATAGACAATGAAATTCCAGGACAAGGCCTAACAGACTTACTTCAGAGTTCTCAGCATTGAAGTGGTCCAAAGCTTGCTTTCTCATCTCTCCTTTAATAGAGCCATCTAACCTCTGAAAAGGAGGGAACATCATTAAATAAAAAAATGGAAGTGCAACAACAGAGGATACAAAGAATACAAAAAAACTACAGCACAGCTATACCTGAAAGAGGAACTGTCGGCACTTCAAGTACTCAGCTAGGATGTCCAGCATCCGGACCATCTGGGAGAAGATGAGCACGCGATGACCTCGCTCCTTCAGACGAACCAGCAGCTTGTCCAGCAGGATCAGCTTCCCACTGCTACGAATCAAATGCTGATGGGAGACATGAGGAGGATTCACACCAATGTTCACTCAACTGCATTTCATTGTCCATCTTAAAAACTTATTTGCTTGCAAGAAATCTATACTTCATACTGAACCAAGGAAATACTTCTGAACGACGTGTACCCTAGCAGGCATTTTGGACTCTTCTTCAAAGTGTCATGCTGCAGGTTTATGTAAGTAAAACATCGACTTTATTGGGCAATGAAAAGTGCATCTTGTTCGCTTCCACACCTGCAAGGCCTCTTGTTTGTTATAAAACTCGTTGTCCTCTGGGGGTTTGATGAGGTAGCAGTGGTTACAGCATTTCTTCAGCTCCATCATGATGTTCAGGAAACCAGAGGTGCTCCCTTTCATACCCTTACTGAGGGCCTTGTAATTCCGGGTTAATATCCACCTGTTCCAAGCACATAATGGGCTATGTAAATAAAATACATCCACCTCCACCATATTAACCATTCTTGCCTCTGTGCTGGGTTTCCTCAGAGGCACATATGTGGTTTATGACAGAACCACACCACACAGTATAGGCGAGGCACCCAAAACAAACATGGGATGGTGCTTACTTGTAGTACTGCTTCTGGATGGCACTCATCTCCACCCTCAGGATTTGTTCTACTTTCGCTGGGAGGGACTTTTCCACA
Organism: Hippopotamyrus pictus; assembly: GCA_026781145.1. Lineage (NCBI taxonomy): Eukaryota > Metazoa > Chordata > Actinopteri > Osteoglossiformes > Mormyridae > Hippopotamyrus > Hippopotamyrus pictus. The sequence goes on along the minus strand of JAODLC010000123.1, from coordinate 905,624 downwards.
TCCTTTTTGACCCTGCGCAGCAGGAAGGGCTCCAGCTCCTTGTGGAGACTGGTGTAACCAGAGTCTCTGCCTTTCCCGTGCTCTTCTTCAAACAGCTCCCAAGAATGGAACCTAAGGAATGACATGAACCAAAAAAATCACCAAGCTGTTCCAGGGCGTTTTATTGGTGGATTATTATATTATTGCCAGCAAAAAATTCTGGACGTTATGGAAGAAAGGCCCTGTTCATTTGAAACTGGCATGCACTGATTGGTGTGGCATTCAAGCTTCTTTCAAAAGAAAACCACAGAATACCCATGATGGCGTGACATTAAACCAGCAGACGGACACGTGGGGAGGTGTGACCTACTTTTCCGGCATGATGAAGTGAAGCAGCGACCAGAGCTCTTTGAGCGAGTTTTGCAGGGGGGTCCCAGTGATCAGAAGCCTGTGGTTGGACTTGAATTCTATCATGGTCTTGTACAACAGCGAGTCGTCGTTCTTCAGCCGGTGAGCTTCATCCACCCCGATGAAAGCCCAGCTCACATTACCCAGAAATGACTGCGAGAATTGGGACACCTCATCAGCCAAGCAGTAACAATCACGCTCCTTGCAGCCATCCTATTTCAATAAGCATCAGTATACCTACAGCCTGCATGTTAGAAGGGTGATTATTACTAAACTGGCATGGGTGGCAACGGTAGCAGCAGCATGGCTTAAGTCTCCGTGCAAACGCGAATCACGTGCCTGTAAGTAGGAGATGTGCTCCAGGGCCCAGAGGGCGTGCTGCTCCTCACAAAACTGCTTTAATGGCCCATCTGAATAGTGCGAACACGACACCTGGTTTTTCGGGTTAGTCGTGTGCTAATTTTAATTCATCCAGCAAAACACAATGTGCTCTTTTTGTGTACCTGCTAATGACGGTGATACTTTACATACTATCTGTGTATGAACAGAAATTCTTAAGTTTGCCATGCGTCACCTTACCCTTCTATGTGACCCGCGTGTGTGTGTATGTGTGTGTGCCTAAGAGTGGAGCCTGGGGTCAGAGGGCAGGGTCAGCCACAGGATATGAACTGACAACCACCTGGACACAGACTAAAGGCCGGGACATACTTCTCTGCATACAGACCATGCGTCTGTGCATCCACACGCATAACTGACATGGAACTGCTGTGGTCAAGCCCCAACAATGTCCACGTTTTAATCAGTAGTGGGAAAAAGTACCCAACTTTCACACTGAAGTAAAATTTCAGGCACCATCATCCAGTAAAACACTAAAGTAAAAAATACTTGGTTCCTAAGTATTTACGCTAAAAAAGTACTATACATATCTTTTAAAGGTTTGAATTTGGACTTACAGTGTAGCACAATAATGAAAACAGTCACATATTTTCTGTTTATTCAGAAAAAAGTTGTGAAACTTGCTGAGCATGCTGGTGCAGATTAGTGGAATGTTCTAATTCTGTGGAAAACGAAAGGTCGATCTATGGGACAGATTTAATAATAAATTACAAACATTTCACAGGCTGGTACCTTTAGACTTCTTATAAGTGGTGCCCTAAGGGCAATTTTCCAACGCACCAGGTACAACTGGCATGGGTGCTGAATGATGTCACAACATGAGGCGGGGCATTTTGTACTGAATTTGAAAAATGGCTGTAGTATATTGTAGGGTTGGACAATGTGCAATTATTAATACCAACGTCGGATGTTACGCACATGCAGTTCTCATATCACTAGTCAACTAGATTAAGACCAGGCTTTTTCTTACCTTCAATTCTGTACGGACATTGTTGTGCAAGGAAGTTTAAGTTTCGCTAAAATGATCTTACTGTCATAGGGAACAGACACCTGGCAAACTTTGCAATTTTAATGATTATTTCTTTTCAAGATTATGCAGTGTATGTTTAAAAATCAGTTCAAAGTTCACTTCCACTGCTTTTGCACGAGCACTGCATTCTCCGAGACAGTCATTTTCATTTGTGTCGTTTAACTTGCTCCTAAACGGGTGTGTGAGAAATCATATTGCGATATTTGGAAATTTTCCAGTACAGTGCGGCCCTAATACATTCAGCTCTTGTATCTATTCTTCTGACCAGATCGCAATTAAAGCCTTGGTCTCTTCATTTGTCCATGCATCCATTTTTTTTTTAAATCATTAATCATTTACCGAGTTTGTAACTTCGGTTGTATTGTTAGAATCTTAGAGGCTATTTGCATAACCAATCGACAAGGAAAGTGCCATCAGGTCCCACCTAAAAGTACCAAAAAAGTACCCCAGTTGTTTTCGTACTTTAGGCACTGGAACTCGATCGGAAGTCAGTGGAAAAGGGAAAGTACTGAAAGTACTGAAAGTACTGAAAGTACGGTACCTGGGGTGGTGGAAAAGCGCCCTAAAACCTCGTCTGGCACTATGGAAAATAGCCGATCACTCAATGCAATCATCAGCATTATTTCAGTAGTAGCTTTAATGCTGCTTATTTTGAATATTGTTAAAGTTTAAATATCGGGTGGCAATATTAGCATGTTTACCAATATATCATGCATCTCTACATATAGTTTGTTCCACCTTCATAAAGACAATATGTAATGCAAAATAAAGAAATATATTGCTGAAGAATTGTGACCGCACATATACATGCACGAAACCTTGGCACTTGTAAGCGTTCGACCACAGATGAAGCGCATCTACAGGTGCATGCGCAAGTCCGCATGCAAAGTATGAACCGGCCTTAACTCCACCACTACCACCATTACTATTTGTCTGAACCTTTAGTTTTGTGCAGAACTGAAACTTTTACTTTTCATATCTCATACATATACACGCGCACACACACACTTATGTTTTAACATTCATAGACAAAGCACAGAAATGAGCTTGATTAGTGCATGTTCATAAGCATATCTCTCCTGGATGAGTCAGTAAATAAAATGGACAGCACATCCTCCTATTAATCCAGTATGCGGAGAAACTGCATAACAATCAAAAGCTGCATACCACTCATACCTTATCTTTGAGCAAAATCTCATACGTCGTCAACAAGATGTTGAGTTTCAGCCGCTTGCTCTGTGGGTGCATCCACTCGTGTGTCCGGATCTGTGGACGATCCAGTTGGACTCGGTTTAAAACCAGACACGCACACACTGGGATAAGAGCTGACTCGGCATGACACTGGTGCGAACAGAGAGCACTGCAGTACGTGTTACAGCAAACATCACGTCACTGCTTAAGAATAAGGCCTCGACGTCTGATATAAGCAGCATTCCAAGAACAGGAAGGGCACAATTTCAACTGTAAGCAGATCCATTGCCTAAATGGCCTGTCAGATGTGTCAGCAACACACATGGAAGACAAGGAAGTTCCAAAACGGTCTCAGGAGATACATACCATGCTCCTGCTGCTAATATCGCCCAGATAGACCACCACGTTCATCTGGGGGGCCCACAACTGGATCTCCCGCTGCCAGGAGGTGAGAGTGGAGAGAGGTACCACCAGCAGGAATGGCCCGTAAAGTTGGTGGTCATTGAACATGTAGTTCAGGAAGCAGATGGTCTGGATGGTTTTTCCAAGGCCCATCTCATCTGCAAGGATGCAGCTGTTTCCCCTGATTTAAAGGGAAGCACAGAACAGAGCGAGTGAGTGCCGGCGTGGGAGATGCAAAATCAATTTAATGACTGACAAAGCGTGAGAAGTTCTAATTCAGGTCATGATAAAACCAGAATACATACTTGCACCAAGAGTGAGCCATCCAATTCAAGCTGTCCAGCTGGTAGTCCCGAAGTTCCAGTCCATCCCCACCAATATAAGCTGGTTGCTTCTTCATGGGCTGAAACCTGGGTCTCACCTTTAAAACCTACAGGGAAAAAGTGAGGCTGTGAGCAAACTGAATGGCACCGACACAAGAATATCATCTGCCAGCCTAATTGTGAAGAAGTTACTTCTGACACTGACGTCCAACTTTGAGTCAGACATGGCATTAAGGGCTCAGGTGCTACACCAGCAAAGTGTCTAAACAATTGTTCCAGTAAGACTTACATAGTTTCATGAATGGATAACAAAACTTGCTTTGGATAGTTAAGCCACAAAAGACGAAAAAAGCAGAATTCTTGAAAGTACAGCCAGCTACCTTGCAGTCCTTGGACGGAATAGTCTTGGACTGGTTCCGGCTCATGTAGTCGTCAATGCACTTCTGGAACTTTCTGGATATGAGTGCCCCATCTTCCCAGCTGCACTCGGAATAGGAGAGACCCTGCCACTTGCACAGGTAGTCGGGATACCCCGCAGCAGACTTCTGATTTGAGTGAGCTGGTCAACCAAGAAAAGTAAATACATATCAAACAAGACGAACAATTTGATTTTATATTTTATATACAGTCGAACCCACTTATCTCGACCTCGGTTAACTCGCCAACCCTATTAAGTCGACGTTTTTGAAGTGGAACCACCAAATTCCCTCTTTGTCTTAGCATTTTCTCATTGGTTATGTTTGTTCTTTTATGTCGCCGAACCCTAATATCTCGAGCACAAAAGAGGGCCAAAATCGCCACTTAACATCGGTTATCTCGATCCTCGTGACTATTCGCCGGCTTTTAAAAATGTATCACAAGTCCTAAACAACGTGTATTCAAATCGCATTCGTATGGTAATTTGCTGAACAACGCAGTGGTGAAACGCAATCCAGGTAAAACTTTGACAGCATAAATAATATTGAAGCATTTGTTTTCAAGCAGACTGTTAAAGTCAAAAAGCAATAAAGCATTTTAGACTTTGTAAAGAAACCATAGTAACCGCGTGTATGATACTTTTCAGAGCTGTGTCAGAGCGAAATGGCTCGCGAATTTAATTTTGACACCGGTTAGCTTTTTGTAAAAACGAACTACACCCCGCAGGTTTTTTTGTGATTTTGTGAGTGATCTTTATGTTTGCAATGTTAGAGAATATAATGAAAGGTTTGTATCGAGAATCGACAGTGGTTTTTATTGTATACTGATAAATCTCTGCTGTTAGTTGGTGCACATATGCCTTTTGTTGTTAGCCAACATGTATGTACATTTTTATAGCATGCCGATCGCGTCAAACA
>JAODLC010000123.1:886729-900461 GCA_026781145.1 Hippopotamyrus pictus | reverse complement strand
TATATATATATAGAGCTTTTTAAAAAAAAAAAAAAAAAAAAAAACACTATCACCAAGTTAAAATACAAACCTATTATCCTTTCCACAATTTGATACTGAGAGTGTAGATCGTCCATTAGTTCCTTTTGGCAGTTGTAGTACTCAACATCTTCAGGCGATGCAGTTTTTAACCTGAAAAATAAACAGGTCAGATATGACTCAAACTGACCTGTAAGACGGGGACATGCAGATGAAATGCATGAAATTTGACGATTTAACAACTGAGAAAGCAAAGCACTGAGTTACCTGTGAACTTCAACCATCAGATATCCGCACCTCGTGTAATCACAAGTCCGTGGTAGACATGATTCACACAATTTCTGGCTTAAGCTGTGGATATCACTCTTTGTCCCTCTGTCACATGTACCGTACCTCATGAATACAACTCATACGCCCTGTGGACCTGCACTGTATCAAACTGCAAATATCACTTGGCTACATGGGTCATTATTGTGTGTGTATACAGGTTGATTTACAAAAACAATGAATGGCCGTATCAAAACCTTCTAGAACTGTGGCAGCACATTAACCACATGCATTAATAAAAGTTCTACCTAGACCCCATTACGTACAATACACTAAGTATGCTTTTAGGGGGTATTACACAAAATACCAGAAAGGAAGTCAACTGTACACAACAGTTAAGGCAATTGACAACCATCAAGAAATTTGCAGTTCAATGATGAGTGTTACATCGAACTGCTTTAACTTTAGAGCAAACTGGCCAGATACTTTGCCATTTACCAAACCGACAAGATGCCAGACCACCTTAGTTAACACATGCTCCCTGTCTCACAAACACAGACAACTGAGAAACTGATTCACCTAAACCAAACATTTTCTCACTGTGAGAAAAGACCACAGTACCTGATAAAAACCCAACATGTGCACCTTGTGTTCTGGTAAGTGAAAACAAACAGCCAGGGCAGAAACTGAACAGACTTGTTCACCCCTGAAAATATGAAGCCACAGTGTAACCAAAGCATAATGCATATCTATCAGGGTACGGATGAATTCAGCATTTTGATACACCAAATGTAGAATGATAATCCAATTATGACAAACCTGAAGGTTACCATGGCCTGTATTATTTTCACACCAACATAGGACCTGTGCATTAAAGCCTACATCAATGCAGCAGATTGGTACATGGGGGTACATATGCTGGCCTTCACAAAATTGCTAAACATACAATATGAATCAGATAAACCCCAGAAGGAGAAGCTACACTCACCATTTCTTCCTCTCCTGCTCCTTCTTTTTAAAGTTGTCCAGCTTCTTCATTCCCCTGACGTTCTGCTGTTTGAGGGTCTCCTCCGTTTCCCAGGTGTTGTGTATGTGAGACCACCCTTTCCACTTGATGAGGTACTGCTGGTCGCCCGCTTCTTTGTTGGGCATAAAGTTGGCATTGGGATCCCCATCCATCTCCACAGCATACACTGTCGTGGTGCCCCCAGTTGCTTTTGAAGACATACCAGTGTTATGGGCAAGTCTACCTGCAAAGGCTCCAACACGCTGTTCTAATGTTCCAGCAAACATAGATATTGTTGCTATCCAATGAAAACTAAGTGTCCACTTTCTAACAATTGTAACTTTTTACTATACATGGAATACACCCAGTATCCTGTCGACTGACAGTGTTTCACATCGAATTGACCAATGAAAAGATGTTTTATGAAGTCATTTTACCAGGATTTACATTTGTACTAATAATAGTCATTTGCATAGATTATTTAGCTAATTTTAAAAACTAGCTAAATAACACCATTAATGGAGAATAAAATGCAAGCTTAGTTTGTATCTTGTTCACACTGACATTTGCCTTGCTGACAACAATCCACGCAAGTCAATTTTAAGCATTAAACCATTCCCTGACAGCCGTACAAAAACAGGTTTCTATTTGTGGTGCTAAGAGTGTTCCAGAATGTTTTACATTTATTTTGTGAAGTGGTTTCTGAGAAAAAGCTTTTGTCATGCTCCTGAAAAAATGGAATTCTATTAGATATGTGGTTTTCATCCAAAGCCCTACCTCCTTTCCTGCCTATTCTCATGTCCATCACTTTCTCTAGAGTTTCAAACTCATCCTCTTCAGGCTGTGGAACATCTTCCCCATAGACCTCCACCAGGTCATCAGAGTCAGTCTTCATTTCCTCGTCCTCCTTGTAACTCACATTAACCGTTGCCTGACGACGGGGTCCCGATGACTTTTTGTCATACTCATCCTCGTCTGAAGAGGAATCTGACTGCTTTTTCCTCTGTACTTTACCTTTTTTGCCATTTCTGGCATTAGCCCTGAAGGAGAAGGCACACGACACAGGAGCTAAGTGGTTTGAAAGCGCCTGAGACACCCAGCCACTGGCAGACTCTTTAAAATTCCAGGAATAAAAGGTTAATTGTTCGACTGCCCGTATTGTTCTGCTACTGGCTTATTCTGTCTCCATCGAGTCAGGCAACAGAATGGTCCTTGTTTAATCCAAACAGAAATGAACATTCTCAAAACAGTGATAATTGCTTATTTCTCTGAACACAATTAGAGAAGTGTAACCACAAAAACACAGCTGATCTTATAATTACACAAGTTTGTCCAAAGCCCACAACTACACATTAGAATTCCATATGGTGAAAAAGAAACATAGCAGATGTTAGTCTTCCCACAAGTGAGTATTTTTAGAGTGCCAAATTGCATCTGATTTTTCATAACATAGTTTGGCTACTTCTCCAAAGAACTTCTAGTCAGCAAATGTACGATTGACTTCATGTAGATTCAAAATGTAAATGCTAATGAGAAACGTACCTGTTAGGAGGCTTCCTGCTTTTGACTTTGTGACTTGGCTCATAGTCTGAAACCGTCTCATCTGTGTTCTCCGCATCCTCTGAAGAGTCAGAGTCAGAATCACTTCCAGAATCCGACCCAGATCCAGAATCAGATCCAGATCCCGACCTGAAAAGAGAAAACAGAGAAGCTTTCAACACTGATGACAAGTGTTGGAAGTAATAGCTCACAAAGGGCTACAGAATGCTTTTAGGATAAAGTGCTGTGACCGTAAAATACACCAGGGCAACCCACAGCACTGAAGATGATGTAAAACTGGTGTCGTCTTACGCACTACTAGTTCACAGAATAAACTCACTCTTTATGCTTTCGTTTCCTTTTAGTCTGACTTGATGAGTCAGAGTCATCGCTGCTAGATGAATCCTTGAAGCATAATAATAAAAAAAAAGTAACCAGACAGGAAATTGACAGTTTCAATTTTCTAGATTAAAATCCATAAAAAAAACCTAGCCATTGTAACACCTATTATCATATGTTGTACAGAAATATTTAATAAGTCACGAACACCACTCCAAAAGAAATTAACAGGCTCATGTTATTGCTGATGTAATAATTCAGCCCCGAGTAATTAGGGTACTTAGAAGCTATTAAGCATTTGTTAATACCAGAATGACATCCAGGTGTATCAGCAACATATGACATCTTTGAATAATAGTTTTGCTGGTGTAAACCACTTCATAAATAGCTACAAGGATAATAATTGTTAAATGTTTGGCACAGGCTGGCCCCCCAGTACCTCATCAGAGTCACTGTTCGATGAGCTTTGCTGCTGTGCTTGCTGCTGCTGGAGCTGTTTCCTGAGCATGGCTGATTGCTGCACAGCCAAAATACTTGGGTTTGACTTCCAGAACTACAGCAGGGTGGAGGAAAGAACAATGACCCAAACATGGGTGAATTGTGATTATGGTTGGATTTGCAAATAAGTGAATCTTAACCGAACACTTAAGAATTAATTCACCATCTTTCTGGAAACAAAAAACATGAAATTGAACATTATTATGACTCTGAGTTGAGTTAGCTCAATATGGTAATGGTTAAGATTTAATTGCATAGAGATTGAACTGTTTATAAAAATACTTCTTACTGAAGTTAGTTAAGGTGGCATTGCATCATTCCTCACCTCTGCCCCATCGATCTTGACAGTTTTGTTTTCCTGTTGGTTCTTCTCTTTCGACTTCTCAGAGTCTGAATCTGATTGGCTGCCAGAGTCAGAACCACTTCCTGAGTCGCTGCTCCCTGATTGGCTGCTGCTGTTGCTGCTGCTGCTACTGGAGCTAGAGTCTGACCCAGACCCCGATCCAGATCCAGACTCATCATCAGAATTACTGTGGGCACAAATCCCCCATAAATGTTTTAGTCAATCTGTTTTCCCCAAGAATACGCAAATCACATAGATCTATACCAATTTAAATACTTCATTTTATGAAGCAGCAAACCCATTTTTAATAAAATATTTTCCTCTGAAGGGAAATCTTCAATAACACTTTGGCTTAAGATGACACATTAGCAGACATAGCACCATGTGCGGCTCATATCTGCTACTGTTGAAGCTGAACATAGATTTTGTAACTGAATACTACCAGAGACATCATAGATGCATTTATAAATAATTATAACTCTACATGCTACACATTTTAGGAAATTGTCCCCCACTGTCAACCTCATGTGCCCCCCAGGTTATGCCAGCTTCCTCCAACAGTAGGCAGACATGCGGGGAGGCTAAACTGTGTTATTAAATTGCCTACAGTGTGTGTGCTGTCCTGTAAAGGACTGGCATCCGATCTAAGATATCCCCAGCCTTAAGCCCTATGCTGCCTGAGACAAGCTGCAGGGCAGCCCGCCACCCTGTCCAGGATAAGCAACTGGAAGACGCTACGTTTAAAGCGTGATGGCCAATCACAATGTGTCAGACACTGCTTGTGTAGTAGTATTGTTTTGTCAGATGCAGCAGTAACCAGTCAGCTTTATTTAAAGGACAGTATTGAGCATACCAGTGTTTGTCTCTGTTAGATGCTGTACCGTTAACAGCAAAGGCACTGAGCAAACATGACCTACTGCTTTAATTAATGAGGCTCAACTAGTACACACTTCCTGCCTTATAGTGCCTATCAGAGCATATTTTATTTGAAAACACATTTTATAATAACACACAACTACTGCTCAAAAGCTTTTGTATGATTCAATTACAATCAAAAATGTAAACAAAGGTAATATTTTAATTGCCATATTTGGCAGGCTATCAGATGAAAAATTATTACAAAATATCCTGGCCATGCAAAAAAGCTCAATATAGGGGATTAGCATCTGAAAACGAACTTGCCATTGTTTAAATACAACCAACAAGTCTAATCACAAGTGGCGAATTTAAGACTAAGAATTATATCCTTTAATCGCTTTGATAGAAGACTTATCTAAAAACTACCATAGGCTCTTCAGGACAGCTTTCATGTCCAGCTCTCCATGGCACTGGGAATAGTGCTCTGCGGTCAGTGAGCTCTCCAGAGACCCGGGGGTTATAGTTATCTAAAGTCAGTGGCGCTAACTAGCAGCTGTACCACTGTAGATATTCTTGCTTCTCTTACCATAGCTAGAAACAGCAGGGTTCCAAATAAGATTTTCAACTTGATTAGCAGTTTTGCTAATCAAAATTTTCAAAATTTTCAAAAAGAGCACAATTTAACCGAATTTGTTCATATAAAGTAGTATAAGGAATAACCTCAATTGCTTTTGACAGCGGAATGGTTTCAATTAGATTCAATTATTCAAAATCAAAGACTGACATTGATGTTAGACGTTCTTTGTTCAGAAAACTATCAAATTAAACTAAACCATACCAGTACTAATAACTAACATTTCTACCACAGATTAAATTTAGAAACGTTTAACTCCCCAAGCATGGTCAACAGTTCAAAGGTATTTTGAAAATTACCTTGATTGTGCACTGCTGTTGCTCACACTTTCGTCTTCACTGTGTCCATCCATCTCAGTCTCTGAAACTAGGTCTCAGTATGATTGATCCAGTCAGGTTACGTGCTCGTGATGCCGTGCGCAAATGCCCTTTATTCAGTGTAGTTCACCTGCAAAACACAAACCATCTTGCTGAATTCAACACATTCGGACAACTGCTTCTTAAGACTAAGAAGACTGACATTTTTAAACTAAACTGGAAAAAAGATTCAGACGTATTGTTTTGTAAACACATTTTCAGTGAAATGTCATAACTGACAACTGATTCTTAAAAATGAACTGAATGGTCAGTAATTAAGGATTGCACATCACCAAACTGTTACTTAATCCTGTCAACCAGCAGAGAAATCAAAATCAACAACAGTTGAAGAGCTTCAGAGAAAAGACATTTATGCCAATTAACAAACACTACAGAGCGCTTATGTTTGCACATCTGAGTCTGCAATTGACCAGAAGGAAGCATGTTGACTCATTTTACTTCAATTTGCTTAATTTCTTTGCTGTATCTGTCACTGCAGCCAGCCACAGTATAAATTACACCATTGAAAGTAGGGGCCCTACAGGAAAACAAAGTGTCAAACAAGTCAATCAAAATGTCTATCCAAGCTATTTAACTGTTCATTCTATTACGTAGCGCCAAACATCGACATATGGCTAAAGAACAATATATTTAATAAATATTTTCTGTAGGGATGCTAACAGTGTAGGATTTTTTTGAGAGGCAACCTTTGCCACCACTGTCTAAAAAATGGAGGCATATAGGACATTTTGGGGGCACTTTCTAGAAGTAGTAATTAATGCATAACGTTTGGTTTTAAATGTGAAATGAGCCCAGATTAAAATGCATACAATTACCACCTTATGGCAACATGTGTAAATAAAAAGCATACTATTGCTGTTCCAAAGAGAGGTGTGCAGTCATCTGCATGTGTGTAGAATACCATCTGTATGTGAAAGAAAGCAGGAGACAGTTCTAACTACTTATGTGGCTCTTAGTAGCCTTTGTGCAATGCATTAGTTTATAAATAAAGTGAAAACTTCATCACAATCTTTCAAATGAACTAGTTTATGGTCTTTTTTAAGCATCCTCTTTAGAAATTGTTGAAGGTCTATTCAAAATATTTGGGAAAATGAAAGGTAGTGTTTCACAACTGTAAATGCAAACTGGTGCTTTAACAAAATAAAACAAATACTGCAAATAAGATTTAACCTGTGAGCCATTTGGCAATGTTTTAACTACTAAATGAAACAAGTACCATTAATTCTTCGCCTTCATGACAAATATCTGGTTTGATTTTGGCTGTGCAATGTCACGACCGAAGCTCTCATGTTGCTTACAACCCAAGAAGGAAAATTATTTGTTTAATGGACAATAAAAGGCATATCAATATAAAGGGCATTGTCATCCTGAATCTCATTTTGAAAATATATGGAAATAACATGAACGTTCGACATACAGCCCTGGTCGAGGTGACTGGAAAAGTTGACAGGTAGCAAATCCATGGCTTATCTGCATTTGGATAAACGTCTTTCTTAAGAAATGAAGTTTGCTTCTGCCAGATACCGTAGCAGCATTATATAGTAATATGTAATTAGTTACAAAAAGTTACGCATGTACATAATGTGAACAACAGCACTGATTGGATGAGCGTGTTACAGATGGAAATGAAATAAAAATACAATGCTGGCTCAATGTAGGATTAAGGGCTAAACTGGTAAATATAATTTTTTTTTCCAAAATCATGGAGGCAATTTTAGCTCCTCAATCACAGTTTTTAGGGGTATTCTAAGATTAACAGGGGCGAAAATGCCAAGAAATTTTGGATGCTGGATGCTAAGTGCTAAACCAAACTACAACGTTCCTTAACCTTTAGCAGGCAAGTCAAAATGCTAAAATATGAGCATCCCCGCGTGTCATTACATTTAGTGAAGTGTCTCCCTTTATTGATGTTTTTAGCCTCTACTGGACTACCAACACACCTGCTACGATCAGCCACACCTGATATAACCATTTAAAAAACCAGCCATGGCTCAATCCAGTCTACAGATGTTATGAGGGTGTTGCAAAAACAGAAAACAGCTAGATGTGTCTCATGGGTGTGTCAGTTCTCTTTCAGGATTTCTCAGATACTTCGACCCAACTTGAAATGTCCAACTAACTAGTAATTCACTGGGAGTGAAGTTTAGAAAGCTGTAATATGAGGAAAATAAATCCCGGTTACTATGCCCAGGGCAGCACCAAATAAACCTTTGGAGTTTCTGTGGTTCAACAGGCACATGCGCTTCACATTCTGCATGTTCAGCATAGTAACTGAGAAATGCTTTGTGTTGTAATTCAGAGCAGGTGGGACCCCTGCAACCCCTAGCATATTAACACATTTTCATTAAAGCACTGTGCAACAGGATTTTATTTCACTGATGCACATTTCTAGCTTCCTTCTAAAACTTGGGTGTAAAGAGGAAAAAAACTATAAAAACTGGGAAATATTCTGTTCTTCCAGCAACAACATGTTAGCCCAAAAATGTAGAAGGTTTAAATTACCACACAACTAGCTGGCTTTTGTTTTAACCAAAAGATTTTAAAAAAAATGCAACTTCCTTTGTCATAACACATGAAACCTGGATCTTTAAAAATGAGTTTATAGACTGCATCTGCAGATATTGCCTCGTTTGCTAATCAAATGAACATTACTGTGTCATGTTTCTGGAATTAGGCACTACAACCACCTGGCAGCGCCATCACACAAAAACAGAAAAGCTGAAACATGAGATCAGAGAATGCATTAAACACATTAAAGGCAAACATATACTTGGAATCGTTTGTCGTGAGAAACAAGAAAAGTTCAGGCAAAGAGGTTCTCCAAAATCTGCCTGTAACCACGCTACTTAAGAATGGCAAAGTACATAAAAGCATGACTTAAAGTAGGGGTTACCATCCTTATGATGTCCATGGACTACCAAGCAGGGGGGAGGGGGTTGCACAGTAGAATAGATTTGAGTTAATTTTTATTCTGATATTTTAGAATTTTCTCAGTCATTTGAATCCCAGATACAAAACCTTTTACTGTAGAGGGGGCAGGTGGCAACTCAAACCCCAGTGTTCCACAGCCTGGTGGAATACTAGCCAAAGACTGGGGGTTGGCAACTCCCAACTAGTTCCAGCATCAAGTGGAAAGTGTTCGCAGAGGTTAGCTTAGAAAGTAATCTCTTTCAGAGTGGATATGTAGCAAAGTCAAACCTATCTGTTGCAATGGAGGGTCTGGAAAATGTCTTGAGAAAAGTAACAAACGTATAAGTAAAGTAATATAGGATTCTAACAGCCACTAGTTAACCACCTACTGTGAACGCCTGTAGGTCAGCAAATTTCAAACAGGAAACACACCAACACTTTATGCCATTCCTATTATTGAGATAGGAAGTAAATTTCAAGCAAGACAGGTTTTGTTCTCTATTGACTAAATGTTATGTGGACTACAGCCAGTAGCCAGCAGTTTTATGTAATTCCCAATGTGTATTTCTTCATTATCTACATTATTTAATAGCTTTACATAGCATAACAGACAGAACATTAAAATCCGAAAAAGCTACTGAGACACTTGGATATTAGGTATGAGAAAACTGATTTAACAAGTGGCACACAGATTGGCAGGAGATACCCAGGGAAGTGTCAGTTAGTGGTACTAAATTATATCACAAACTCTTCAGACATCTACAAATGGATTAAAACAAATTCCTCACTGGAATTCCACAGTAAAAACTCCTGCACTCTCATCAGAGAACATAATACAAAGTTCTTTTGGATCCAAAGAAAATTATCAGAGGAGCTTAATATGATATTTGGATTTTTTTTATATAAAAAGTGTACATGCATAAGGCAGGGCATAATGCTACATAATTTTAAGCTTAACGTCCTATTTAAAATTCTCATCTGAGCTGGACTATCTTCATATGTCCTTTCAAACTTCATGCATTCAAATCTATGTGTCACATCTTTCAGCAAAAACAAATGAACTGGCAATGCCTAATTTACGTAGGTTGTGACTGCACAATAGCAACTGATTTAGCATTTAATGCAATGACAATATCTAGCCCCTGTTTTACGAGACACAGTTCATTGAAAGGCTTTTTGAAAATTCAGTCAAATCACCCTGGTGACACCGACAAAAATGTCCTTAAAATAGGGGTGTTGACTCAAAGTTACCCAATATTTACTGTACTACAGTTGTCAGAGTATATCTGTTCAATTCCAGAGCACTGACAGAAGCAGTTAATTACAAAAGTGGCTATTCAAAAGAATGGAAGAAATTTGAACCAATCCATTCACTGACAGCTCAGCACCCTGTGCCAACCATGAATGCATAATACCCACTACACAACAAAACAGTTAACCAGATTCTCAAGGACCAGTCAGATAAACAGGCATTGACAATGGTAAAATAAATGTAAATTGCTAAACGTAATTCATCTGAACAGAAGAGAGTTAAAGTTTACAACTTCATGAGACTACTTTAAAATATTTGCCAGGATGGAAGCGTTTTGGTCCCTTCCAATAAAAAATGGTACAGCTACATATATACCATGCAAAGAAACTAACATTCCCCAAAAGACTTTTTCCAAAAAGCTGATGTCCAGGGCAAAACTGCTCAAATATCAAAACCAGGGCATTTTAACAGGTGGGACCAAAGAGTGATTCCAAGCATATCTTTAATGCAGAACAGTGCTAGAAACAATTTAATATGGGGTTTATTGTACGAGACAGGAAAATAAGCAGCGAGATATAATACTAATCTCACAAACTGTCAAATAAAAAGGGGCTGAAATAATACCTTTATGGTGTAGTGCAAAAAACCTATACATCCATCCATGCTAACAACTACAGGGTCACAGGGGTGCATGAAGCCACCAAGGAGCACACGGCACAAGGCTGGGGTACAGTCTGGATGGAATGGCAGACCATCGCAGGATGCACACACAGTAGTAGGGCGCGCACTCATGCGCACGCGCGCGCACACAACAGACTACAGTTCCCCAATTCCAGTCCTGGAGGGTCAGTATGCAAGACACCTTGCAGATTTCCCCACCCAGACATACCTGCCAAACCTGGCAATTCATTAATTGGTAACTGATTAAGGTGCATTTGAGCAGGCAAAACTGCAAACTGTGTTGGATTCTGGCCCTCCAGGACCAGAATTGGGGAACCCTGCAATAGACAACTGAGAGATACCAGTTTACCCAACTGTAGCATTAAAGGTATTATTTGTACATTGCATAACATTAAGATATGTAATATACGTGTGCTTGAAGAATTTTTTGCACAATTTGGAAGGACCTGCTCAATTTAAATCTTCCAATGATTTTTCAGTCACTAAGAGGATGTTTTGGAAATGGCAGGAGAGCAATAAAACGAACAAAACGGGTCAACATTTTCATTGCATCAACCAGATTCCTGGAGTGCAATATTGATGAACAACAAGCTCTAAGCAGATGTTTAAGATCATGTGGGAAAAATGGCAGTGGGACCTGGACCCAGCTTTTAACCCCACACACATACACACTTAAGTTTAACAAATTAAAATTATTCAGCTTCTTTTCTACCTAAATCTACTTCTATATATCGACAAAATCTACACTTCTGCGAAATCACATCACCCCTTTTCCACTTTCTCTGAAGAATCACCATTTCTACAACCCTTTCTGACACTATTATAATAACTAATAAACCCTGAGTGGTGGAATGCAATTACAAGCAACTAGAAAGGCGTTTCATGTGGGTGAATAACACTTCCTTTTTCATTAAAACAATGACATGCACATAATTGTAAAAACCGTCTTGTTAGAGCTCTGCTGTCTTCATTTGAAGAAATCTGCCTCATCCAGGTAATACTGAGGATAAAACAGCAAATCACATATAAGACGGCATTTAATCTTGTAGGATTCTTGTGTATATACACACACACTCAGAGAAAAAAATCTCTAACAAGGTAACAAAAAAAATACTTTGTCGGCCTAAGATACACTTTTACCCGAATATCATGATTATGTCTCCGTTCTTAGATTGCTGTAAATTTATAGCACATGTTGAATTATTCAGTTTCCCCAAAGGCACCAATCCGTCATTGCCCAAACGAAGTGTGCAGTTAGATAATTTAATTAGCGTTAACTCTCGCGATCCTTAAAAAATGTGCGTGTCATTAAAGGAATGTTTAAAACCCGTAGTAGATTAATAGCATTTCCCCTTGAATGTTCCCATCCACGGTGGCAACGGGAGCTCTCATTCAGTCCGGCGCGCCGGGCTGACAGATGCGTACTGAATTTACGCTTCTCCGCATATTTGTTTTCCGGATGAGATTCCCGGGAACTTTCAGTCCGTCGAGGTGTTTTGTCAACAAGGCCGAATATCTTACACATACTCGGATATCGCCAACGCTTTGAGCCAAAACTCCATTCTGCGTGGATGGTTTTTGGAATTAATTTCATACAAACTCAGTCTAACTCACATCCTGAAATACGTGCCAGTTACCGTCGCTACCTGGAGCGCCGCGACCCATTATGGACCGCAAAGGCCCGGTGCAGGGCCTGCGCGTCGTGCACGAGTTCCGGCCGAGCTTTCCTGGACAGCTATACCCAGCGGGAGCGCCTCCGCGGGGCACTCGGGCAACCCGCTCCATCCTTTTCATCCAAGCTACACAGCGAGCAGGTCGCACGACCGCGGGGCTACCGCAAGTCTTTCCCAAATCACCACCGATTAACATAACAAAAGACTCATTTTTCACTGCGTACATTTAGTGTAGTGCCCGGAGCCGCACGAGTAGAGAGATGAGATATAACTCACTTTAATCTGGTTAATTTTGATTTAGCCGGCCACACTGTCCCATTAGCTCCAAACACGGAATACGCTAGCTGGCTGGCTAGCTAGCTACAACACAGCGAGCTCAGCGTTCCCAATCTCTCTCGGTTTCCCGTCTGGAAACGTGCGGTTAGTTGACCCAGTCGGATAGTTAGCTCGCCGGCTACACCAACACCATCAAACCGGCCGGCGAGCTATTTTTAACGCGAAAGTCGCGACTACGAATAATGGTCTCGCCAGCCTCTTCGTACCTCATTCTTCCCGTGACCTCAGACACATCCACGCGCACCTCAGTTCCCGCACTCTCCGCTAGCGGCAGGCTAGCTTAGCTTAGCGCGGGATCAAAACAGGCTGCGGGCTAGCAGCCACAGCGCACGGCGGCGACCGCCCGCTTCTAAAATCCAAAAATCACCGAGGACGCACCTGATCTGTTAAACCCGACCCCAATGACTGGACTTTGAAAAATTAAAATAAACTAATCGGCAGCGTCCTTCTTTTACTGATACCTGGCTCAAGTGAGGTTCCAGTCTGGCTCCCGTCTCCGTCTGACTTCTGAGGTCCTTTTTTGTAGCTAGCTAGCTTGCTAACAATTTTTTCTTTGCTAGCAGCTAGCTAGCTAGCTAGCTAGCTCCCGTGCTGAGCTGCGCCAAACAATCCGACTTGGCTGCTGGGAAGGCTTCCTTGGGTTCTCCTTTCAAATTAATAAAATTATTTTGACTTTTAGTTTCGCCTTCTGTTTTTTTCTGGGGACACAGTGCTCGTTTTATTAAAAGAATGCCGACTGTAGACAGTTCAACTGCGAGTCCTGCTACTGCCGGCCTCCGCCATGACGCCGTCGAGCTCTCACACTCCAGCGGTCTCGCGTGTGGAAACCCCGGGCAGTGACGTCACCGGGACGAGCGCTTTCTCACTCGAAATTACACAAACAGACTAGTAAGCAGAGAGGCGGAGGACGTAGGGGTGCTGGGGGCGTTTGGGAACGCGAAATGTCATTGCCTCATAACTACTACATCAGTAGTTACACCGACAAATGATGTTTGTAGAAT
>JAODLC010000123.1:856321-872942 GCA_026781145.1 Hippopotamyrus pictus | reverse complement strand
TTATGGTGGAACAGGGAAAGAACTAAGCTACACAGGGCTCCGGCCCTCCAGGACTGGAGTTGGGCACCCCTGCTCTATACCTTCTGCCCGTCTGACTACTGTGGGGTTCAGAATATTCAGCCGTGCCGCTCCTCACCTCTGGAACACTCTCCCTCAACATATCTGTCCCATTCTGTCTGACCCTGCCATTCCACTTGACTACATTCCACCTGTCGAACATTTTGTAACTTATTTGTTTTTTAAGTTTGTTGTTTCACATTTTTTCTTTGATTGATTTAATAATAGATTACTACAATGCGTTTATTTATTGCTGATTGTTTGCAATTGTGTGTTGTTTGATTTCACTATTTGTAAGGCGTCCTTAAGTACCTTGAAAGGCACCTACAAATAAGATATAATATTATTATTATTGATAATAATAATAATAATAATAATAATAATAATAATAAAATAATAATGTATAGTTACGATGTTGGTCTCAAAGATGACCTAGAACATTGACCGACTATCTTATTTAGAAAGTTAACTTGGACATTACCTATAATAAATTACAATTTAACTATGGGGATGACAAGGAAAAAATGACACGAATGACATCACATTTCTGAAAGTTTTGCATAGACAGAAGATACTTGTGTGTGGCTCTGTGGGTTAGGACTGTGCTTGTGAGTAGAAAGTTACCAGTTCAAATCTCACAGACCACTGGGGTTTTAAAAAGGCCCTAACACGTGAGGATAAGCTGGGGTTAAATCACTTTGGATAAAAGTGTCTATTAAATAGGCAAATGTTGAACTTTAGTAGCAAATTACCAAGTGATGCCAGTTAATCACATAATCAAACCCCAGAAAATTGCAATGTTGTAAACGACATTTAATTTAGATGCTAAAATGCATTTCACATACATAGGAAAGACATTTTACAAAAATGTGAAATCAAATTTAAAGCTGTAAATATTGCAAAACAACTGGTATAAAAATTTTCAAAAAGGATTCAAAATCTACCACATTCAGCACCTTAGTTTGTATCCAAATACAAGTATTATTTACAGAACATCAAAACTATCTTCCAAATTACAGATGAATGAATATAAAAGGGAAAAACACACAAACTCCTAGAGTTATAGCAATGTTAAAACAGCTATATACATTTTTTCATTCATAACGTCTGAATGGGTATAAAAAAAATCTACAGCAGTACTTTGTAGAAGTTTCTTTTTTTACTCAAGTAATTTAAACTGAATAAAACAGTTTAAGCCATGGTCTCAAGAATATTTGTTCCATTTCATTCCTGGATTTTTTTTTAGTGTAAGCGATTGTGATTTATTTATTTTTTTTACTCCTTTCAGATGGAGATTTTTATTTTATTATTTTTTTTACTGTTAACCATATAACAGACTGACTTCCTGAATCTCGTGAAACTGAATCAGGTATTACAATAGGTAACTGTTCTTATTTGAGTTACATTACCCGTATATAATGTACATATGAATATCTACACACAAACCCATGTGTAAAATAATCGTCTTAATTAATTAACTATAGTTTTATCTATTATATTCTTTTTCATTTTAAAGTTATGCTGAGTTTGAATGATTATTATTATTTTTTTTTAAATCAGCCTCAGAGAGTTTGGAAAAGTCAGTTAACCAGTTATGCATTCAGAGCAAGATAAGAATATCTGAAATTCGACAATCATCAATTCTTCTGTTTTTTCTGTTGCTTCACAAGGTTGTTTACTCCAGCAGTCGTAGATGCATTACATTCTGCAAGCTTTTACATCCAGGATAAAACAAACAAAAAAAACACACCAACTAAAAATGTCTAATGAAATTCAAGAAATACAATAAATTACAGCTGCAATCTGCACAATTGGTACTCACCAGTTACCTCCCATTTAGACATACAAAAATAAATTTGCCCTGAGGCCTCTAATTACCAAAAGAATACAGCCTGAAAATTCACACATTACAAATTCTAGTGAAATTATAGGTAGTATCTTTGGACTCAATAGGACAGTAACTCCTCAATTACATAAATCTAATACTTTTCCAAAAATGTGTTAACAATTGATCATATCTTAAGTGCCTTCATTCTTTTAACATCTCTCACAAAGCCCTGGGTCGAGTTCCTTCTTACAGTAGGCAATGTGAAATTTTGTAACTATCCCTAAACAATGAACAGATATATTTATTTACAACTCCCTAAAAAGAAACATTTGAAAGACTTTCCACAATTTTGTTTCTTAAAATACCACATTCTTTGCGTTGTGCCTGTTAAACATCAAGTTCAAACAAGGCACACTCAAAAAAAAAAAGAAGCTACATTTGTAAATACAGTAATCGAATTTATGAACTATGCTGTAAAAGCAAGCTCCTTTTTGTTTATGCTCCATCTTTGCAGACTGAACAACACTGAGCAGAAGTCATCAAGTTCCTTAAGTGTCTGATGGCATCACTACCTAGAGCAGTTCAGAGTTCAAGGCCGTGTACATTTTGAAGTTGTCAGTTTCAGGGCACCTCTGTCATGCAAAAATTTCAGTGTCTTAAACTCAAGTGGCATTCGGTGTGGGCCTGCACTGGAGAAGTATCGATACTTTAGCTTGTCGTAGTAATGGTACTTCACTGGATTTCCATTGGAGTCTTTAGGAAAAGGCCAGAATCCATAAAGGTGAATTTCATTGCAGAACCGTGTTGCCAAGGTGTACATCAACAATCCAGTGCTGGGACGTTTGATATTCACTTTGTTTGTCAGCCAGTAGCTGGAAAACATAAGAGGTGAGACTTAGTTACAGTTTTCAATAAATGAAATGATATAGATGCATAAGAATTCTTTAGTTCTCATATATCCCATCATGCTCTCCTTTGAGACATAAATATGTGAGAAAGAGGTTTAGGCTCAGAGCGCAGGGTCAGCCATTTATCTGGGACCCCTGGAGCGTTTGTCAGGGTTAAGGGTCTTGTTCAAAGGCCCAGTGGAGATGTAACCATTCTACTGACCAAGGGATTTGAACTGGTGACCATCCCATCACAGGTTCAGTGGCCTAACTCTATACAGCCACATAGAGCACATGATGAATACAAAAAAAAAAAATCAATGTTATATTAAACAATCTACTATCTCTACATCCATCCATCCATTTTTTAGCAAGTACATGCAGGGCTAGGCTGGCTGTGCGGCATACTGGGCATTTTCCTGGTGGGCCAGTGTAGGGGATATGTGGGGGACCCCAAACAATGTGGCACCCCCCCTTGCTTGAGGGTCTGATTAAAGCAATTGATCATATCTGCACACTAGAGCTAAATGCTATGTCATAGTCTTGGGTTCTTACTTTTAAAGCTGAAAGCTGAAACACATGCACATTTGATAAAAAAAAAATTGAATGGCTGGCTGTTATGGCAACGCATGAAAACGTCGGAAAATAAGTCATCTGAGGGGTAAAAATAAACCCACTAATAATCTAGAGTATAGACATTTTTTACTTGGACTATTTTTAGAGATAGTCTGTTTTTGTAATTCATTTTCGGAAAAGCAGGAAAGTGATCAAATCCTTGCAGGATGAAGTCAGAGACTGTACCTTGATTTTGCACAAGAAGCATTTTACGAATTATCAGTACAGACAGTGGATATTTAAAAAATAAGTTTGAGCCTGAAAAAGGGTACAGATGCTTTAATGACAAACCTTCTGTTCAGCAGAAGACCAAAGAACAGCTTACAGTCCTCTAGAGGGCAGAAATGAGACAATGGCACATCACTAGCCAAAGTAACGGGCAACGGGCCGCATGTAATAAAATCGCTCCACACGTTTTCCCTCAGTACAAATGGCCCAAAATTGTATTTTTGTTCCTGCTTTCTATCCCATAACAGATGACCTACAATTAGTCAGTAGTCTAACGCTTCCCTTTAAAGTGTATTTATATTACGCTTAATTGGTAGATGCTTTTATCCAAAGTAACGTGCAGTTGAGAAAGCAGACAATCCCTGGAGCAACTGGGGTTTAGGACTTTGCTCAGGGGTCAGACAGTGACATCACTCTGAAAGGTGACATCAGTCTGCCGACCACAGGATTTGAACTGACCAATGACTCTCCAATCATGCACAACACTCCCCATATTTTATACAAAACTGTGGTTTTAAAGTTTTTTTTTTTAATGACAATACAAAACACTTTTGTTCGGAGATGCATCTATTGAGTTGAATACTATTACAGAAAATAATTACTGTTACATTAAGCAGTAACAACTGCTTACGTGCAGTGTCTGTTTGCAGCCAGCCGAGAGCTTACCGCAGGAAGCACAGGGCATTGGGCAGGTCACACACTGCACGGGATGCCAACCTACAGATTTGCACTGCGGGTAATATGCTAAGGGTAATTTTAGAAACACCAATTCACCACTGTGCTGGCTTAAATATAGAGACTATATAAATAATTTAAGAAAACGAACACAGCTTCTACCATAAGTTTGCAACAAAGGCATCATAAATAAAAGCCATCTGTATAAAAAGCATGATACCTTCTAAAGCCATTTACCATAAATCATAGCAGTGTCACACTGCTAACCCTGAGTCTACAGCAGTGTAGAAACCCATGTTAGACAGAGGCCCGAAAAAACACCCTTTTGGGGTATAATTTCCTGGGATGGATAAAGTAATTTTTTTTTTTTTTAAGAGCATGGAGGCCATTTATTGAGCATTAAGATAATTAATTAAGATGAATATTTAATGACACAATTTTCCCTCCATATTCACAATTTCAGTTATTCATCAGTTGGCCATGAACAATTAAATAAGGATATTTTTGGATGATGAGCAAGACAAAAATATGTAAACAACTAGCCCACTGAAAATGATCTGGATCACATATAATCATATATCATACAGATATTTGTGTTATTCAATATTTGTTATCGTAGGCCTAAGTGCATATACAGTACTATATCTTCATAACCAAGTTATTTTTGGTATTAAAAAAAAAAATTCTGGGACCTACGCATCTTGGCTTAGGACCACCTTCAGCTCCCAGCCTCACTAATGTGTTAGCCGTCTTTGCGACCGTGGAATCTCGCATTTCTCGCATTAACTTTTCAACTTTTCAGTTGCCGTTAAATATTCATTTTTAATAACGGACCCAAGTATTATTTGCAAATTTTCACATTTGCAGGGATATTCTGCCCTTAACCCTCTCAAACGTGAAAGGATGACCATTATATCATGTGCACATCTACAGTGTTTGTGTATTTCATCCGAATTAGAGAGCAATGTTTGAGAATCTTTATTGCTCTCCTATAGGTGGCAGAAAGTTTTCAGCCACATATATACATTGTTTCTTGTTCAGAGTATGTGAAGCCTCATAGTCTGTAAACAGCTGAATCCCCTTCAGAATACTTCACTGACTGATTGGACCGATTGATCCTTATGCCGCTCGTATGAGCTTGAAATGGGCCAATCCTGACTGCAATGTTTCCCTAATTATTATTTCCATACAGACATGTTTATGTGACAAGAAAAGGAACTTAAACCAGACCAGGTGCAGCTACTTCCCAAATGTGGCCGATATCATTGCCTTAGACAGGTGCATCTTGGGAGTCAACAGAAAAAAAAAACGCGATTAATACCGACCAACCAAAATAAGGAAAAAAAATAAATAATTAAATAAATATTCATAGCCCCTGACTGTCAAACCTGAATTACTTTATTATCATTGATAAAGCAGATCTGTACAATACACCCTGGCTAACTTTCAGTTTCACTCAAACCCATGCTGCTGCAGGTGCAGGGTGATGCACTGAGCAGCAAGGCATACGCCCCGCCATGCTAAAAATACGCATCTTTGCTACAGAAGAGGCTCATCTATAGCTCATCTGTTGTTTGCCTTGATGTGGCTGGATGTTTACACCTGCCGAGGCAGGATAACACACCACATCGCTAAATCTGAAGCACAGCCAGAAGAAGCCCACATAAAGAGATTTGCTGTTAGCATTCAACCTACACATGGATCGTAAACAAAGAGCAAAGAGGCCCTCTGAGCACCATCCACTAAGTTTTGTACGTTTATGTCTTCGGTTTCTCTACTGTAGTGTACTTCTGATTGTTACTCAAAACCTGTACACTAAATAAATGCAAAGTATTTTATTATTATGAAGGATTAAATGCATTATTTTTCTTTTTACTGCCTGATACAAAAGGCACTTTTTAAATAAAGAAGAAAGCATGAATAAAGAAAATGGACAGTATTAGGTAACACTGCAGCATGCTAGGCTAACAATAAGTATATGTTCATTTGTTAGGCATCGCGGCAAACCCTCATTAACAGCTACAGCCAAGCAGAGTGACCTTGAAATGCCAAGTTTGGCTGCAGAACTTTTTTGAATTCATGCGGCTGTCTAGCTGCTCCTCTTCCTTTGGCGCGACGGCCGTCTGGCCGCCATACGCCGCGTCGTGGTCCGTGCACAGTTTTCAGGTCCTGTGCGGTTAAGGGACGACCCCGTCATGAAGGAGCACAGCATGAGGTCTCCAAAAAAAACAATCACAAGGGCCCCCATCCCCTGTGACCTCATCTCTAGGAAAGACAAAATCCGCCTTTTGGAGTATTTATCAAAAGAGTCACGAAAATCACAGACATCCTCAGGGAATTATCTGCGCCCCTGGACCCTGAGAATGGACAGCACGCCTCCACTTGGCATTTCATGCATTTTTATAACTTTCCCCGGCCTTTATAAAGCACAGACGTTTACCAAATTATCTCACCCTCTAAGCACACAAGGCAGGCTAAGTATGTGATATTTGGTTCAACTTAATGTTGTCTCCGGTTAAATCTAAGACTAGATGGTAGAGCTGACTGCCAATGAGCATTTTTTTTAAGGCATTCAAATTTAATTAAAAGCCAGCATCAACATGCTCTTCCAGTAAATACGTTCTCTTCACGCATGCTTTCAGAGGCAGGTTTTAATAAAACTTCAGAGCCCTCAAATCAAGGTACCAAGCATCATATCGTGCCAGTTATTACCAAAACCGAGAGGGCACTTACTAATCTCTGTCGAGTCACACGTAAAGCCATATGACTCTGTCACGCAAATACTGACCCTCTCACGGCATGGATGAGTCTCAGTGATGGATAGGCCGTCCTCAGCAGGAGTTTCCGATTCAAGATGAGCTCATTGACACCCTCGACGTGCTTCTCGCCCCCCTTCACCATGAAAGCCGGGATCCAGAGAATGCTATCGTTGAGCATGACCAGCCGCTGCACGAACCTCTCCCGGTCGCTCTCGTTGCGGAGGCCGCCAAACGCCCTCTGGATGACCGAGGGGTTCATGGTGGTGAAGTCGGACCTCAGCCCCACGTCTTCTGAGAAGTTTGCCAGTGGAGCCAAGTTGCACCTGAGCGAAAGTGTACAACGATGGAGATGAGTTAAATCGTACCTTAGCGGCGGCTCTTCTCCCTATCTCTCATAACAATGATACTCATTAAAAAGCATAGAGGGTTACAGTCTCGTAATTAAATATCACCATGGCAACGCCACAGTAATTAGGACATCAGAATTGGCCGCTTTTATGTATTTCTTTGCAGAAAAAAAAACATTTATGTGCCGTGAAGATCTAAACTAGCATGATAAAGTCAAGAGCTAAAAGAGAAGTGGTCAATTGCTCTCTTCATGTTCAAAAGCTGCGCCTGCTGAATATATCACCTTATAACAAAATCATTGCTGTCGATTTCCTTTCCGCATCCACTGTTGAGCAAAACACCCGAGTTTCCAACTACAGCACATGTATTGAAGCGCCTGTTCTTCATCGGCGATGTGTCAGGGAGTAAGCTGTGCAGCGTGTGAGAGACGTTGAGGGTCCTGCGTCGGTCCAGCACGTAGTGGATGATGTCGCCGGGCTTGAAATTGCTCTTCACCACGGAAACGTCTCGCTCAGCATCCAGAAAATGAAGTATCTCTTTCCTTATGGAAAGAAATTTGATTAGCAGCTCACTGGAATGACTCACATTCATGACCTTGTTGACTTTTTAAAGCATTTGGGGAAAAAAGATGAAATTCAGTAAATCCAAAAAGAACAGCACCAATAAAACTCAAATGCTAAATACTGACGGAGGAATATAAATTAAAATACACGTAAAGTACTACCAGGAAAAAAAAAAGACATTCATCTGTACAAAAAAATGACAGTTTCATTTTTTCACAGAGACAAAGAAATCATATACCCTGTGCGGTCAAGAAATGCTTGTGGTTTTTCAGTGAAACCTCGGAAAAAAGTACAGGCTGTCTATGACATTAATTATACAACAGGTTGCGAAAGATTCTTCCAAGAATGAGAATTTGGCACTTTGACTGTCTCCTGACCCTATTCCCACCATTAATTCATTTTTCATGAGATCCTTTTTTACTGACACAATAATTTATCTACAGTTCATTCCTTCTTGGTTATGACTAAAGCAAGTGAGGCATTTTATATATACATACATAAATCCTCACACATACTGTACCTGATATGCACAGGGTGCTTTGAACCTAAGGTAGTAAGCTTTAGTCATGTTAACCAAAATGAAGAGACTTATTGTAGATTGTAGGACCACATGGTGCATGGAAAGTTGCATGGTTAACTTGCTGCTGGATTACACTATTGTGATGCAGAATCCGTGAATCCAAAAGCAGTCAGGATTCACTATGACATCCAGCAAAACCTCAACGTCCCCCCCCCCCTATTTAATTGTGACAGGCTAAGCCTCACCTACTTCGAAAGATGGATCGAGGCAGTGTTCCACCCACACGTTCTCAGTTCTGAGCAGTTTCTCATGCACCATGAGCTCCTCAGTTAATAACACAACGTGTTGTCATTTTTAAAAAATCAGTTAGATAAGAGCATCGATAACATCAGAACACGGTGTCATTTTACTTTTCTGCTCAAAACTGATTCAGGTACTTCTCAGAAAGTCTCACACTTAAACGTGCTCACTGAAACCGTGGCGATGCTGGAATCATTAACACTTAATTATATCACTCAATTGACTCATAGCTAATTAGGTATTTTTCCGTCAACAAAACAGAACAAAGACGCACTGTCTGCTTACCTAATTATCATCACCAGCGAGGAATTCAGCCTCCACCCAGTTACTGAATGCTGAAAATACGGGGCCTTACCAAACATCCCCTCGGAAGCGTTGCGCATCAGTCTTGAAGTGCTTAAAAAAATCTCTCTGAGGAGGCAAAAAGACACAAATATACACTTTAAAAAAATTAAGCATTGGATATATAGACATGATTCTTTTGCCATATGAAATTGCTTGCAGCCATATGGATCTAGAACACAAAAAAAAAATCATTCAATCATTCACCTCTTTAATAGTTAGAGCCTTTACTGACATCTAGTCAGGTTTCCAAAAGTAGTCAGCGATATTCTCAATAGAGATGCACCAATCCGATATTCGGATTGTTATCGTCGCCGATCCAGACGTATTTAATGGATCAGGTATCGGCCATATGTGACCAATCCACATCCGATACTTTAGTTTTTGGCAGTCTCTAAAAAGATTGCTCCTATTTCATTTGATTTGCAGAATCAATTGCACGACAGCTCTTAGCCATTTTAGATATGTCCCCGTCATTTAAGTGTGTCCCCGTCATGCAGTAAGTGGAATGGTAACAGATGGCGCCCACTAACCCTAGCTGAAGGAACAAACAGGTACAGCTGCAAATATCTGCACTGTGAGAAAAACAGGAGAACTTCTTCCTGCTTGCGAAACACAAATGCATCCCGCAGTTTAAAGTACCACAGGGAGTCATGAAAATGCAACCTGGGTTCCCCACCAGGACCGGTGATGGTCTGCGGTTCCTCATCTACAGATCGACACTCCACAGGGTTACAGAAGTAGAGCACAGACACATATTCTGTATCACTAAAATGATCATGCACAGAGCGCATGGGTGGCTGACAAAATGCTCAGCATATGATTCCCAGGTTAATCCGCAACATCACCACCCAAATTACTCATCTCTCGATATCAATATTAATATCAGGTAGCACCCTCAGAACAACAGCTCATCTATTTCTGCTACTTCATGTCCATACAGGGTTTATGGTGTTATGTCCTGTGTTGTGTTTTATATCCAAAATTTTTCATATCCCAATTTTTCTTCTACGCTGCACTCTAGTTACACCTCAGTTTATATTTTTAATTACTTATGCGTGAATACACTGTTGGGACTGCTGCAAAAATTTTCCCTGTACTCTGTACAATGGCAGTAAAGGAATCTAATCTGATCCACATTCCCTCCCATTAAACGAATGGCCACGGGTTCATTCTGGGCTTCTCATAGAACATTGTGACATATTCGGAAATCACTGCAAAGTTTTATTACGAAAACTTTCTAGCCGCACAGCTAAGGCAGCTGTCAGCCCAATGCACAGGATTGCAGTACAAAGAAATTTAATTTACCACAGAATGATACACAACCCTCCCAAGAGAAAGAAACAACACATGCATAAAGCATATACGCTGCAAGACAGGGCTCTGCTGTCCTAAAACAGCAATGCAACAAAAAATGTATTATCAACACAGTACAAGAGTCCAAGGAAACAAGTTCATTGTTTAGTTCTGAAGCACCTAAATGCTCTGCTTGTTAACACAATACCCTCGGAATGGATTCTTAAGGTCCCGCGACCCTGTTCAGGATAAGTGGCTAGAAGATGGATGGATGGCTTCTTAAGGCTGACAAAAGGTGAACTTCATTTATAGTGTAGAGATTAGGTAGAAAATGCAGGCAGGAGAGCCACTCTAGATAACAGACGAAAATGGGGTGGAATCTTAAATAGGCCTACTTAGCATTAGCGTTCTAGGATATAGAGATTATTACCATAACACGACAATATCCCACAACAATACAGTATCCCTTTACTTCTCATCATTTCTGCATCGACACAAGAGCTTCCTTATATTCTTGCAGATTCTGCTTTAATGTCTTATTTTTTCTGCTTTAATTCTTAATTTCTTATTTTTCATGCCATTTCTTTACATGCCATATTTTCTCTTTTGAGCACGCCCCACCAAGATGGTGGAAAAGGCATTACGGAGCACATGTACAATGTGTGTTTGTGTGACAAATAAAACCTGAAACTTACCTGTATATGTACTCATCCAGTACATCCACTGTAGTATTACAGTGGAGTACTGACCTTTTTTCGAGGACCCTGCAGTGAAATCTTTTTCAATCAATCAGTCTTGATTTTCCTTCAAAGAGGGTAGGGTCATTCCCTTATACTCCTTTTCAGGACACTCATATACTATTCACTTTTTGAATTTGCTTGTGCTGTGTTTACTCGTCTGCACTATGTGTACTGTCTTTGCACTATATGGTGGTTTGTGCACAATTTTTATACCTCGCTGAATTTTTATACACACACACACACACACACACACACATTTATAAAATACCATTCCATACAGGTGGATTGCGAGAGGGAGCTGACACACTAATAGGACACAGGCTGACTGCAGCTTGTGCTCGTTAAAGCTGCCCTGGACCACCAAGTGTCGTATCTACAGATGGATCTCTCTTACTCTCCCAGAAGTGGATTTCTTGCAAAGAAGTACCCACTGGCCACTTGCCGACAACTGACACCTAAAGAGACATTACACCCAAGGGCATCAAAAGTCCAGAACAGACGACAGATGCTTGGCCTTCCAGAAAGACCTCTGAAACCAGCATCTTTAATAGGGAAAATCCCTCCCTTGGTGTAAATGTCCTGTGTGTGCATGAGGCTTCACATGACATTTTACTAGACATGTCTATGAGGAATCGACAAAGTTGCAATCACCGCATGAGAATCAGTATAGATATAAAATTTTCCTCCAGATTCTTCAGATTCCTCCAGCAGTCCAAAGACATGCGGTTAGGTAAACTGTCACCATTAAAGCAGTGTTTCTCCACCCAGTCTGCAGAGACCCCCAGACGGTCCGTGTTTTTGCTCCCCCCAGCTCCCTGTCAGACAGTCCTTATTTTGCTACGGGAGCTGCGAGGGAACAAAAACACGGATGGTGTGGGGGTCCCCGAGGCCCAGGATGCGAAACATTGCTAAGTCAGACACACTGGAGTGTCTTGTATCCCGTGCTGCCTGAGGTAGGCTGCAGCCCACCATATGGTATAAGCATTTGGAAGATGGATATAAGATGTGATAAACATGTAAACATACATCACACAGTTGACCCTTCTACTCTGCGGGGGTTAGGAGCTCAGGCTCCCTGCGATCTGGAAAAATCGCGTAAAATATTTGCTTTGTTCGCCAAGGAAACCAAAAGTGAAGTGAAAAGATATGAGAAACGTGAGACACAAAGATAACTGTGGGATACAGAGATCACTACGAAATCATGTTGAGAGGCTGCAGTAAACACGCTTAGCGTCCTCCATACCAGCACTGTACATATATTTCATTCAAATATGAGTTACTAAACATTTAGATGGTGCATTCCGCTTGCCCTCGGAACTCGGATTCTGTGTCGGATTCCGAGTTCTCAAGCCGGAAGTTTCGACATGCACGCTCCCGTTTCTCGGAGATCCGATCTCGGACAGCACAGAGGATCCCACAGAGAATTAAGTTACTTTGCATGCATCTTGTACAATGTAAGACATTGTAAAACATTGCACCTAGTGCTCAATATTATTTGGAAACCACGATAAGTCATTTTATTAAATGCAGTTTGGTTTCCTGAACCTATTTTCGATTAAAAAGTAATACAACTTGACAAAACTGTCCTAATTAGGATGCTTGGTTTGGAGAAGCGTTACATAAACCATCAGTTTAGAAAATATTCAAATGAAAGTAAAGTTCAAAACAATGATAAAATATAAGATGGGCAGCTCTAAGGCCTCACCTTTGGGAGCTTCATACACATACAGCAATACAACACAAAACAATGACATTTTTGACATGAGCTTGCATGCAAATAGGATAGATCCTCCTCACAATCAACGTTTCGATCTGAAGGTCGCAGAACGGCCTAGCCCCTCAATCAACTTTGAAGTAGATCTTGGTGTAGCAATTGCTATCTTGCTGTTAGCACTTATAATACGTCGCTCCATGGCTAAGTGTCTCTTCACTCTAGCAGTTTTGATTTATGGTAAATGGTTCCCTACTTTTTGTACATTTTTATTAGCTAAAATCATAGCCTTTTTCAGCGTCAACCTTTACTTCAATCCATCAGATACATATGGTGACATTTCTATCCTTACTGTTTCAGGGTCTGGTTGATGTGCATTCATTATAGACTTTCCCCTACTGCAATTAAAACATCAAGGTGACATTTGAGATACATTTGGCATGTAATATCACACATTAATGACTGTAAGATGTTAAATGGATTCCCAACTATCAAAAAAGAAGGCATTTATAGAATATTTTATTTATCATTCAGTCTTAATACTATAAAGGCATTCAGTTTACATTTGAGATAGAAAGCAAACTTTGGAAAGGGTTTGTGCTATTAAAGGCAACTGCTGTAAATGAAGCTTAAATGTATCCATTTTGCGTCAAACGGCTCGACGGTTAGGCTAATCCGTCTGTATATGTTGAGGACTATCATTAACTGTCAATTTGGCATCACTCATCTGCTCTACATCCTGGAACAAAACAGTCATCAGGGAAAAACACTGAAATTTTGTTGCAGCAAATTAATGGCCTTAATCATACTAAAACTGGTACATTAATCAGCTACAGTAAGTAGGTGTGACCAGCCCGATTTGGCAACAGTAGAATGGCATATTTTGAAAAACATGTGATTGTTCTTCAATTGATGATAATTTATAGTAACTACTGGAAGTCTTACATTTTTCATCGGCAAAATGTGTTCATAAAACAGATATTCACAGCCAAGATAGGCAGGGAACAACCCAGGACAGGGTACCAACCCATTGCAGTGTTTGGTAGAAATTAACTTACTTCATTCAAGTTTTATTTTAACTCTGGGTCATAGACATGTGATTACAAAAAGCAGGCCTTTTAGATGGACAGAGCCATTGATGTTATTGATGAAAAAAACAGAGCCAGGCACCAAGTGACTGATGGAACTAAATTCATACAGCTCAAAATTTTTAAATCTTCTTGGTGGAACAATGAATGACACAAAATGACCCCTCTGACCCAACGTGAACTTATGATCAAAGTAGAATCAGATTCAGCATCAAATCAGTAGTTTCTGGCTAGATGCTGTTTCTACTCACCTACCAATCTTCTGCACCATTTTTACTCATGTAGCCTTGGCGCTAACGGTTCATTTGAAGTTTTCACCCCTTCTCAAGGTCAAAATTTATTTGTGGAAACAAGCAGTTTTTTTGCCATGTCAGAGAGTGCTTGCTGAAAAGTGTCGACTTTCAAGCAATTACCATAAACAGCACCTTGCACAGAATTAAGAGAAAAACTTTAGTAACTGATGATTGCTGCAGAAGCCTAAAATCATTAGACTTTGTGTAACTGAGCAGTGTGCACCACTGGGTTAAGAATCTGTGTGTGTGTGTGTGTGTGTGTGTCTGTGTGTGTGTGTGTGTCTGTGTGTGTCTGTGTGTCCAGAAGGTTGCTGGTTTGAATTTGAACAAATTTATGCATGAAGTATCATTAAAGAAAAAGGCCTGTAAATCAGTAGAAACTTCATACCCCCATCGACTAGCCCTACTCGTAACGCAAATACGCTGCAACATTACAGCCCATTGGTAGTAAAAGCCAATAAAACTGCATCCAGTATATAGCCTCCCATCCATCTTCCAGCTATTTATTCGGTACAGGTTTGCGGGGGGGGGGGGGGGGGGGAGCAAAGAGCCCAGGGCTAGGGCTCACCAATGGTGGGATGTTCACCTTCACAGCCCAGTCAGACGAAGAAGGAGCTCACTGCATCGTTACATCATAATATTTATTAAAGATCTCCTCCAAGAGATTTTAGTCAGCTAACACAATTACCCTAAGCTGTGAAAGAATACGAACAATGAGTGTCAGTCTCCGTCATTGGTGTGGAAAAACCTGACAAACATCCCAGGCTTTAGCCAAATTACAAGATGTCCGTCCGTCGGTGTTATCAGTCAATTAATATATGACAAAACGACCAATAACGATTGAGATTTCTCTGTCACGGCTCGTAAAAAATCATTCAATGACAGTAATAGACCATAACCTGAAACCCATAATTTCAGAAACATTCTTTACATACAATTACAATTGTGAGCATAAGGAAGACAAATATAATTACAAATTTCCAGACATACTTCCAGTCAGACTGGCACATTCTCACTTCGGTTCAGTTAAATATGGAGTTCTGTAATTATGTCAAATCTGCTGCCTGTTGCCTTATTTTCCCAGTGCTAATTCTGCTCTGTTCAAATAGGTCAAGTCCATTTATGCAAATTTCACCAAGGGGTCTGCTGTATTCAGCCGTCACCATCAGGTGAAAAAACCTCAAAAAATTCCATGGTCACTTAGCATTACTGGCCTGGTTTCCCCCACTTACGTTGTAGGAAAAAAATTCTGCAATAGCCTTTCACTTCTTCATGAACCAAGTTGGAAATGTTACATTCTGGATAAAAGACAAAACTGCTTAAGCTGACCTTACAGCCGGAAAGGTCATTGGTCGAAACCTTGGAGGAAGGACAGAACGAGAAACGTGGTTCAGCCCGCGGTTCCTGGCATTTAATGATTACGGCTCTGCTCACTGGGACCCCAGTTGTTACGTGACCCAGTTACACATAGTGGTGAGCCTGGTGTTCCAGCAGCACCGGTGTGTTGATGGTAGGTGGGAGGGGGCTGTTCTCCTCGATACGAGAAGCGTCACGACTCACAGCGATTGTGGCATGCAGAGAAGCAGCAGCAACAAGAAACTTACATCCACCGGAGGGGAAAAAAAACATGCAAGAATAAGAAAAAAAATTCTCAAGACCGATTCATTATGAAACCATGTAAACTGCCCTCAATTTGTACTTTGAACAGTTTGTACTGCACAATAATAGGGCAACAAAATGTATTACCTAATTAACATTTACTTACATTCAAAATTTAACACCGCAGAAGTAAACAAAAAATAAATAAAAAACTAGTTAATCTCTAAGCAAATGCCATATTGTCATAACTTGTGCCTAGAACCTGCCTCGGCAGCCTGGCTATGGTGGACATACAGTATGTGACCCAGCTAAGATCTCGCATCAGACTGGATGCAGTTGTCAGTTGAAAGTGAAGACCGCAGTAAGGACACATGGGCTTTTGCAAGTTATGGTTCCTCATTCGGCACACCACAAGAAATTCAGAACACTGGGAGGGTATAAGCCAGTAGAGACAATTCACCATGCACACCAAGGTTTAGTAAATAAATTATGACATGCACCAATCCAATTCATTCCTGCTTTAATGCTCATTATAAGACACCCAAAACCTAAGGAAACTATGGAACAAGGAAATGTCACATGGTTCTTTACATAGAAAAGCCAGGGCAAAATGGACGAAGACACCCATAACATGACAAAAGAGAACTACAGTAATGCATCAACAAACTATGTTTCCTGTAAGAGTCTTGGTGTAGAGCAGGGGTCTCAAACTCCAGTCCTGGGGGGCCGCAGCCCTGTGTAGCTTAGTTCTTTCCCCCTTCCACCACAAATG
>JAODLC010000123.1:826922-840952 GCA_026781145.1 Hippopotamyrus pictus | reverse complement strand
AGTTAAGTTCTCCCCAAACGAGCTTGATGGGCCGAATGGCCTCCTCTCGTTTGTAAATTTCTTATGTTCTTATGTAGCAATAACATTCTTATTGAGCTCTTGAACAAGGCTATTAATGGCAACTGCATTCAATGACTCTATGGTTGACCCTATGCTTTGATCCAAAAAAGTTGTTCTCACCTGTATATATGTGTGTCTCTCTCATGAAGATCAAGATTTAAAAAGGATATTTCACATGCAAAAAATGATTCAGATTGAGAATATCACTTGACCCTGATTATGCATCCCACCTTGTAAGTATATAAACTATCTCAGTGGTTTTATGGATGTCTGTAGTCATGATGTGCATTTTCAGTGCACTGGAACACAAACATGGGGGCCTTTGAGATTTAAGGGAGAGTTTTAAGACTATTATAGACTTTTCACTGTGTTGTGTTATGTTCACTTTCCTAAAGGGATCCCTTATTTTGTCTTAATGAAATGATTGTCTTTAAACACTACCATCCTCTTAAATGTAAGTCCTTTAACACCAACTTGCAATTCTATTTTTCATTCTACTTTTGACCTCAATTTACTGGTTGTTGAAAATTGAATCATATTCACTGCTGGAATGAAGGTTCCATATACCTTTCATTTCAATCATTTTATGATTTTTTTTGTTTCACTCCACAAATGCCCCTGATTGAGTGTAGAATGCTCTGCTTTGTAAGGCTAAATAAGCTAAGTGGTTCTACAGATGTGCCAGGAAATTGCCTTGGTGTGTTCCTATGACTTTATTGGTTGCTATGGATCCTACCCTGGTGGTGTTACCATTGTAACAATATTTTGTTACATTGCCATAATGTAGATTATTTAGTTACGGTTCTTTTAAAATTCATTAACTCCCCCTATACAGGTAAAATGCATTTTCCACTACAGACTGAGTATAGGTTTTGCATCTTGGGATAAATCATGCATTTTGTTACCCAACAAATATTTTGCCGGTTGTTACTACAAATAAATACATTTGGGCTTGGTGGGATTCTAGTGTGCTGTCAATCGCAGTCTGCTTTAAACCGCGCATTCTGGGATTAAACGAAATCGTAATGAAACACCAATCCTACCATTTTGGTTTTTCGAATCATTGGTTCTATTCCTAGTTCTAAGGAGAGATGGAACAATATTTAATCATTCACAAGATGGCGCCATTGTAGCTTTCCAAACTACGTGGGTAGCGTTGTTTTACTATCCTATGAACAGCGGTAGTGAGGATTTGAAATGTTACCTAGTAGTACAGTGGAATAGCATTAGATTTCTTGAAATAAGTACTACAGAAAAATTTGGCCATCTACACTCCAAAATTTAATATTCAAATGGAAAAAAAAATCTCTCAGACTTTGTTCTGCTGCGATTGTACTAGACTATCCAGTTTTGTAACTACCACTTTTAAACCCTGCAAGACTGTAGAAAGGAAGTGTAGCTAATTTTCAAAAAGCACCAAAGTCTTTAGAGAAAAAGCTTGTCCAGTACAGGCAATAATTGTTAGCATGAAAAAATAAGAAAATTACTTTCATCAGGTCAGGGAGGTCCTGTAGAAAATGCAAATTCTCCTCAACTCCAGACAAAGTACTGAATTAATGAGGGGCCTTTTCACTAACATGACTGTCACGTGACTTTCCAACTTTAATGGCAGTATAGCTCCCCACGTACTGTTTGTGTTGTCTGTGTCAGCAGATTCTCTTTCATAGCACTGCTTTGAGGCATGAAGCCAATGAATCATATTGACTGATCCACAATTCAAAAAGGATCTCAAAAGAAATCACACCCAAGGATTCCCCATTTATTATGTCTTAGTTCTGAGGTTGAGACTAGTCACAAAATATAAAATGCACTACTCATAGCAGTAATGTGTGTAAATTAAGCCCAAACTAAACCTTTGTATTGTATTCTATTTACAAAGAAAGAGTTAAGCTGTAGGCTTATAGCACCCATCCGTCTGGTAAAATGCGTCCACTGAAGCAGCACTCATTGCATGCTGAGAACAGAGATTGCGTCCTGCATCCTGTTGCTTTCCTGGGTGCATGCCATCTACTAAACCAGGCAAAAAAAACTCTGCACCCATTCAAAAACTCTGACCTATAGAATCCCGCAGGAAATCCTCTTAATGAATAACACCAGGGGAAACTTAACAAGAACCTACTTCAGTTATTTTCAGATCATTGAAGAAATTTCATTAAAAACACTGCTCTCCATTAATTACTGACTAATGTGGTGTTTTGGGAGTACAGATAAGAGTGCTCATATTATTTTGTTTATATTTACATGCCCGCATCTACCAGTAATACAAAACACGCACAAACGGATTATCGGCACTTTAGCTTAGTTACATATTGTGCCATTTCGTTATTTTTGAGAGTACTAAACTAGAAATGTAATGCCCAATGCAATCTATCTGCGGATTTTAAGATTAAGATAAGATTAAGATTAACATTATTAATCTCAGGGGGAAATTCTGGTGCATACAGCACAGATGAACATCCAATTATTATATGATTATAATGCTTCATATTATCATTTAATATTTGTTATTAATGTATTTTAATGCTCTTAAGGTATGTTAGGATGTTAAAGTATATTTACACGCTTTCTGTGAATGCGTTATGCATGCATTTGCAGGTAATGGAAAGTGTTTCTGAATATTTTGTACATATTTGGTAGTACTTTAATACTTTCATTATAGCTTGCTGAGTATGTAGTATTGTGGGGATGGTATGTGACTTTGAGAGATTAGCATCAATTCAGTCAGTGATCTGATTCTGGTTCAAATCCCATGAACAGTATAGTGGCTTCACCTTTGGGCCCTCAAGCAAGATTCGGGTCTTTAATGTCATTTTACGCAACAACACAACAAGATTGGGATAGCAACTCAGCAAATGGCAGAAACAAGTCAATATATAAGAGAAGACAGGTAATATATTAAAAAATGTACAAAATATTCAACAAATATATGCAAAGTATAAATGGGTAAAATGTATATCCTGGTGCAGTGCATGGGGATTAAAGTCTTTTAGCTCCCAGTTCAGCCTTATTATTACACTGGGGTAAAAATTGTCCTTAATTCTGTATGTGGTCTTTGACTACCTTGTACCGTATGCCTGCGAGACGACAGCAGTTCAAACAAATGGTGTCCAGGGTGCAATGCATCACCTAGGATGTTCATGGCCCTGTGAAGACAATGAGAATTATAGATGTCCTGCAGGGAAGCCAGAAGAGTGCCAGCAATCTTCTCTGCATTCCTAATGATTTGCTGCAAAGCAGTTTTGTTTGACGCAGAAACCCTTAACCCCAACTGCTCCACTTTCTGGCTGGTCCTGCTTTCTCAGTTGTGCATCTCTTCAGATGAAAGAAGCAGCTAAGAAATTTGATGCAACATTTTGTCTGCAATCGAATGAATCGGCAAAGCCAATGAGTGGGCGCAAGTCGACTGGTTATATGGTATGATGTCAAGAACACGGAGTTTAACATACAGAAAACTGTGGAAATTATCATTGACTTCCGGAAAATGTCCCCACCTCCTCCTCTGGTCATACAGTACAATATAGTCAGTAGAGCCAAGACCTTCATGTTTCACCATCCAACAAGACCTCAGATGGGACACTAACATCACCTGCATAAATAAAAAGTTCCAATGGCACCTATACATCTTGCATCAGCTGAGGAAATTTAAGCTGTTAGATTAGTGGCAGGGGTAGCCTAATGCTTAGTGAAGTGTACTTGTGATTAGAAGGTTGCTGGTTTGAATCCCTAACCTGCCAGTTACCCTGTGCAAGGTACTAGTCCCATGCACTGTTCTGCAAGTACTAAATAATGACTGCCCACTACTAGGTCACATATGGATTAAATGCAGAAGACATATTTTGCTGTTGTTAATCATTTTCATTTCAAGCTGATAGCTAAGTTATACTGTATTCGGCCATAATGGAATCAGTTATTACGTCCTCCATCTCTGTCTAGTTTGGATATGCAACATCGCACTCTAAGAGGAGACTACAGAGAATTGCACGGCATGAGGAAAAGATCATTGGCTGTCAGCTTCCCCTGCGTGAAGACCTGTTCTCATCAAAGATGACAAGCAGAATATGGAAAACAAAGTCTGACACCTTACACTCTGGTCACTTCCTCTTTCAACATCGCCTTTCTGGGCGAAAGCAGAGAGTAGGGGCTAAGGCACAAGGACTAAGCACAACCTGAACAGTGTCTTTCCTCAGGCCATTGTCCTCCTGAATAAAGACCCATGAGAAATGCACTGCTTCTTATCCAGTCACTCCCCTGTATGAGTTTTTCACTCATTGTCTTCATAAGGTCAGTGGCACAAGCCGTTTGCTCCATACGTTTGGTTGTCGCACTATATTTATTACTTGCACATCTTATTTCTATTTCGCTACCTCCGTTTTACCTTTATTCCATTTATTGTTTTTTTTTCTCTCGATTATATGTTTAAATCGTATGTTAATTGGCACATCATGCCACAGTCTGCACCCAAAGAAATTCCTTGAACTTTTTGTACTTGGCGGATAGAGATTCTAATAACCCAATATTTCTGTGACTACTTACTGGCTGAAATGTTCAGCTTCTTTAATTGTCGGCTTTGCTGTCCAGAGATATGTGACTCAGTGTGGAAAAGAAGATAAAATATCAGGGATGTGACTCAGAAACATGAATCAACTGCCAGTTGCCCAGGGGGTCAGCCTGCTACAGGAATAGATGCCCCATTCTGACGTGGATAAATTAAAACATAAAACACATCAAAATACATTAATGTAAATGGATTAATTATATCCCTTTATACAAAAAGAGGCAGACATTACTCTGTCATCATGATACAAAAATTCAATAATGATCATTGATTGTTGCTGACCATTCTGCTTCAATATGTGAAATGTAACTCTTTTTCCAAGATGTTTCATCAGAAATGTCACAGAAAGAGGAGAAGGATTTGCCTTCAAGTTACAGAAAATGTAATATGTGCATTTCTGTTTAGCAAAAACGGCACTGCAATGGGAATATGAACGGGACACTTTCTGCACTGAAGGGAATCCTAAATGCCAGAACTAGAAAAGATGATCGTATTACATCTCCTGCACTCCTACATTCTCAAATCTCTTCATGACTTCTTGTTCAGCTTGAGGCAGACTGCTAAATCATTGGCCTCACTTGTAAAGCATTCCAAAGTCTGGTTCCTGATTTTGTAACTAAGCCTGTATATCTTGCAAAACAACAATATACTTTAAGATGCAGATCTCCTTCTACTCCCAAGAATGACTAAAAGTAGAATTAACAATAAAAACTGTTGGCAGTAAAACCTTCATCTATATGGTCTATGGAACCATCTGCTAGCTAATGTAATGAATTCTGCAATCGTTTTCTTGTATTTAAATCTAGGCTGAAGACCAGCTGTTACACTCCATTTTAGCTTAGCCTATTTCTGGTGTGTCCTGATTAATTCTGCTAATGGTCTTGTAAAACTGCCATATATATGCTTTTATGAAATGCCTTGCATATCTCAATATCAGCAGTGACTATCTTATGCATGCCACATATCTGCCCCCCTCTGTGTTTGAGTATCAGCTGAGCTTGAGGTACAAATGCCTAGAAACTTGACCCACACAGTAGCTGCAGCTCTGCCACAGGCTGACCTGCCAGGCATCACCGGTGGCCCTAACTGAGCCCAAGCCGACCACGCCGCGCCCCTTTTCATGAAGACCGCCCCCGAAGCACTTTCCTTTACTCTTTCAGAGATGATTTGGGTACCTTTCGAGCAGTCGCCCCCTATCGGACGGTAGCTAAACGCATGGAGCGAGGAGCGTCTAGGGCACGAATCTTATCAGTAGCTTCCCTGGAAAAACTCCGCAGGACGAACGAAGCTTGAAAAAGGGGAGGGGGTGTCTTTCAACAGCCGACTTTTACTTGGTTTTCCTCAAAATCTGCTCCATGTGGTATTGCCGTTCGGAGGAGCTTAGGGTTACCTCAGGTCGAGTTATCGTGCCAAGAAGGAGAGTCGAAGCGAAAAGTAAAAGTAAGTCGCTGTCTGGGCTCATTTATACCGGGCTTGTTGCGAAACGGGACAGAAAGGGAAACGCGGATGTGCTCGGAGAACTGCCTGCTGGGGTTTTTTAAGTACAAGGCTTAAGAACTTGACTACTTGTTGGGAATGGCACCCCTCAAGAATCACAGCGTTAGCTAGATAGCTAGCAGCCGGGTTTAAAGGACTGGGGGTTTGGGGAGCGCACAACCCTGCTGTGAAGCTAAGCTAATCCGGCTGCTCGCTAGCTAGCTATCCGACGGTCTCCGCGCTGGGTTACGGTCACTGTACGGCCGGGTCATTTGCGGACCGACGTGTACCGCTATCCTGGTACCGAAGGGCGGTCTCCGCGGGTGTGTGTGTGGGGGGGGTACTGTCCGCGGCAGATTTGCCAAGTTGTTGCGCTGTTTATGCAGCCTGAAAGTGAAACTGCTGTATTGCTTATTGTATGTCGACACACCTTGTCTGGGAGCTGTGATACTCCTTAGAGGTAAAATAACTATTCGCTTAATTAAAAAATGTGATTTTAAGTGACACATTTCAGCTAGACTACGTAAGTTCAACCGTCTTTTGCTTTTGTCCTGCTGACATTTTCTTGCTGAACGTCTGTTGTTCAAATTTCGCAGATTTCTAACGATTTTGTAGAACTAGAAGTGTTTTTGGTAATTTTATTTAATTATTTCGTCAAAGTGTAACCAGGTGCCATCGTCGATTTTGACCTGTAGACGCTGGTAACGTGTCAGTGTGTGTATCTAATAAAAGAGACGTTTCGCAATATTCCAACTGTGTGGGGACCTTGTAGTGATTATGAAGGAATATAGCGGCTATTGTCCCCTGAAGAACATCTGGAGGTGTTAAAATAGAAGCGTAGTAACTGCGGAGAAGCGCCGTGTAACTCGGGCTACGTTCATTCTCTCACGTAGGTAGGGCACGTTGCTCCCTAAGTCATCAGCCGACGCCTTTAGGGATATCTAACAAAATCCATGATAAGAATACAGAATAACACGCCGATAAAGGTTTTAAGCATTGCATATTATCTTAGAGTTTGATAGATTTTTATTTAAATATTAGTGTTACCTACCAATTAAGTTGCCATTCTTGATTACAGTTAAATTATTACAGTATATCTTTGTTGTATTATTGAAGTTTTTCTTTTTCATTTAGAATGATTATTATTGGAGCTAGAAGTAATAGTAATGCTTCCAATAATAATCATTCTCCATTCTTCCAGGAAGACCCCATCACCCACTTTTCTGCCATCACATCCATTATACCGGATGATGAAGGTCTTGGCTGTTGGGCTGGGGTTGAGTGCTTTTATTGGCATTGACACTCCAGATCCTCCAAATTTAATTACTGAGAGCTGATGCAGTCACATCTGCAGGATCGGTTGGTGGGATCCAGAAATAGGTAATATATCATGACCGGCTGCGAGGAGTATTTATTTCTATTAAAAAGAAGCTCAATCGATGTGGGTACAGAAACCGAACAGCTTAGTTATGTGCGTCCTCATGTGGCGTAAGTCCAGTGAAATTGAAATGTTCCTTTTATTCAGAGGTTTTTTTTTTTACCTATGGCATGGATCTTGCCTCTGTTTTTCACTAAGTGCCATTAGAGTTAGTGACAAAACAATAATAGATTAGGCCTAATTTTCTCCAGACAGGATGGTGAAGTTATTTCTGGTTCCTCCTTCCCCTGCTACCTGGCGATAATAAGATCTAGCAGATATCTTCTTTGCTGCCTGTCAGATCTCTGGCCCTTGTGGAAACTCTCATTTTCTGCATTGATTGTCAGCCTAAATAGCCCAAGCCCCATAGCAGTCCAGACAATTAAGGTCTTTTGACTGTGAGTGCAAAGAACGGTTACCATAGTTTCCTCTGCATCCAGTCTTAGGCGATGATGTCAGTGAGCATGCTGTGCTTATTCTCAGCATCTCTGTCACCTCCAATGTCTCCCTCTCCTCCACTCTCCATGTATTGAGTCACTTGTGGCACAATATCATTCCTGCTGTTTCTTTCCAGTCCATCATTTGCTTCAGTTCAGACCTGACTGTGATAGCAAGGTAAGGAGCTTATGAAAGAGCTACATTTCGGTGGTTTAGCCTAAATGCCGAATGGGTCTTTTATATGAATAGATAATCTTTTGACATTCTGGGCCCCGAGTAATTTTTTATGGTTATTTCATAGTGTCAGAACCTCTCTATTAATGCGTAGTGAGGTTGTACTAAACAGGTCTCTTTAACCTCCAAATATGGCAAAAAAGTCAGGCATCTTGGGAGGAGAACAGTAGTGGTTCAAGATACTTTGAGTATGCTGTGGAAGCTCTTGGTCTGTTTTCGCTTGTAGCACATCAGAAGCAGTAGGGGGTGATCTTGTGGTGGGTGGTTTTTAGTGTTCTTTGAAAAGACAGTGGTGCATTAAATGTATAGAGCTCCATGTTGAGGCTGTGGTATCTTGTCACCTTTCTCCCAAAGAGTAGGTACCATGGGAAATTTCTGGCATGTTTTTATTTTTTATAATGTTGCAGAGGAGAGATGCGTATCTGAAAATACGTAAAAGCGACTCATTTAACAATTTTTAACTTTGAAAACCAGTTAGCCTTATTAACATTATTAACATTGAATCACAGAGTATCAGTTTTCAACTTCAACGGGATTATTGTATTTTATAGTTGGCTGATTACAGGCTTTATAACTAATGGGATCTTACTGCAACATTTGATCTGGTTTCAAACGTTGCTGCACTGCTGAGCACCTGTTTAGTGAGTCTATAAGCCTTACAGACTAAATTGCATTTAAATTCTGCAGTAATTGGAAGGACTGCATCTCTGAATGTCATTACATATTTTCTGTTGCAAAATTTTTCACGTTAAAATGTTTCGTTTAAAGTTTATGATGCTTTGTTGTCCTTTTAGGTACTTTATATATATTATGGCTTGTGCTTTAAGCAACATTTTTTCAAACATTTGGTTTCTCATTGTGTTACTTTATCATTCCAAGGTTTCTTACTGTTGAAAATTAGAAATGATGCAAAAATATTACTGCTAGATAACCCATAATCATTTAGTTTTGATGTTATATATAGCTTTATGGAAGCAAGTGACTCAAATTCTTATTTCTGTTTGCATATTTATTGTGAGCTCTTCCATTGTATTGTAGCCATCCCACAATACAAAATTTGTTTAATAATTTGTCAACAGTGCGCATGGCGGCAAAAGAGACCGATGGTTCTATTTCCATATATATATATTTATAGATACAATAACCTAT
This sequence comes from Hippopotamyrus pictus, assembly GCA_026781145.1. NCBI lineage: Eukaryota > Metazoa > Chordata > Actinopteri > Osteoglossiformes > Mormyridae > Hippopotamyrus > Hippopotamyrus pictus. The sequence continues at coordinate 831,623 of JAODLC010000123.1, read as the reverse complement.
TCAAAGTGGAATTAAACAGTTTTTGGCTTGAACCTTCATGCTAATGACGTATTAAAATCAGCAGTTCAGGGAGTGAAGGAAAAATGACTAATGTTTGAATGAGAGAGGAGCCCTTCTGAATACGAATTCATTTTGATAGGGAAAAATAAATCTAATTAAAAATGTATTTTTGCATAGCAGATGTGTGGCTCTATTTGGCTTTTTGGAAATTGAATGTGTATTTCCGTCAGCCTTTTCCCACCTATTTGGTCTTACAAGACAACAAATGAGAGAAACAATTAAACATTTGTATGGCTGGCCCCTGTTGGGGACAAAGAATACAGTTGTTTCCTAGCAGGGTAGCCCCATAGTGCTTAGAGATTTGGCTACATGAACAGCATAAAAGGTATATGTTAAACTAGTTAATATTATCTGATATTAAATGTGGGCAGAATAAAACCAGAAGACAATATAACAGAAGAAACAAAAATGAACGATCATGATCGTTATAGAAAATGGCCACCCATTCCTCTCTGGGCGTGCTTCTGCAGTAATAAATGTCTTGTGTGAACTAAAATTAGGTGTAGAAACATGGACATATCCGGTTGATCAGGTGAGGATGTCTGTCCGAAAGAGTGGGAGCTTGCAGAATTTCTCAGACTCGCCCTTTAATTTAGTAATTCAGTGTCTTAACTGCAACTGTTTGCATTGTGGGAGGAAACCCACACAGACATAAGAATAAATAAGCCCCAGACATGCGGAGGTGGCCACACTGCCCTCTGAAGACGCGTCATGGGTGTCTGTCTTACCTCACTGCATGGTTACTGGCTATTATTTTGCTTTGTGTAGAAAAATACATACCCGTCATGCTTTATTTATACTGTTTACAGTGACATTATAAAGCTACTCGGTTATTTGTTTTTTAAAGGTAGTTGCTTTCGTAATAAATACGGTATAATCTGTGAATGGTCATTAAGGGTCTCTAAGGTTTTCTTGGATTGTGTAGTTCTGTTTTATCACATTTTCATGTTCATTTTGTATTAAGATCAAGATTTCTACTTTTGCCTGTAGTTTCTCGCAGAGGTAATAAGCACGTAAAAATATATGCATTTTTTGTGAATTACATTTCTATTTCATTTGTGCTATTTTAAGCAATGTAAACTATTATCTTGGTGGGTGACCGAAATAAACATTGCTCACATTTTGCAATTTCAACAATACTGCTGCATAGATTGATGTTTCCATAGTAACAGTTTAATTTGCGTTCTACGTTGTGCACTGTTTGACTAGTTTGAATTATGGGAGTTGGCAGAAAGCGCCATAAGCCCTGTCGGTTTTAGGATAGCCTGGTACCTATGTGTAGCTGATAAACTCTGGAAATGTGACATTGCAGCCAGGCTTGGTGTTGCCTGATAGAAACTGCCCTCAAGGTCGGTCACTTTCATTTCTCGAGAAGTTGAGGTGGGGGGGGGGGGGGGCTTCACACAATGATTATGCACAGCTTGACATTTAGTGTTTCGGGTTACTCAGTGGCTTGAGAGAAGAACGGCTGCAGGCGGGGGTGGACAGTCTAATGAAGGGGCTAGGTGTACATGAGCTGGCATGGGTGACGTCACATGTATCACTCAACAGAAAAGGGTTCTTAAAGTCTCTTAAATGCCCACTTGGTAACTGTGTCAGTTAACAACAGTAACTCACCCACCCAACCGTTGTTCATTGGGTATAAGATCAGCATGTCCTTGCTGTCCCGTCCCCCCTCGTCCTCGGCCTTTATTGCGCACCCGTGTGCCCCTCAAGCGATGCATCACATGCACAATTGTATCTTTGGATGCAGCGAACGTTGTTGCGGTGCCTTGTAGCTTTTTGTAGGTTGCTGCTCTTTAGTGTAGGGATGACAGATGAGGGAGCGACGCACTTCGGATTAACGGGCTTTCCTGGGTCTCATTGTATTTGTCGCTGAGTAAAATAATTTAGGAGTAGTTAGTCAGAAAGTAAAGCAGAAACATTGATGAAAATGGAAGGCTTAGCACAGGCTGAGTCTTTGGGCTTCACGCCTTAGCAGAAGAAGGATGTAACAGTACAGTGATTCAGAAGCCGGGTGGCTGCATTGGTACTGTATGTTCACACAATAAACTCTGCCCAGTGAGCAAAGTCTAATCCCATCCATTGCCCAGTGTAAAACTCGCCTACAAAGGAGAAGTGTCTTGTGTAATTGTGAAGTCGTTGCCATGTTTCTCTGGCTCTGCCTGCTTTTCTGGGGGTGTATGCCCGGAAGGCACCCTGGTTCTGCCCGTGTAAATACGGGAACCATCTGCTTGTAGATCTCAGAAAATGGCTGCCATTCCTCATCCTTTCATTATAGTAAGTCGTCTTGGGCACACGGATGTGTTTGCAGGCATGTGCCCTCTGCTGCCCCCTGCATATCGCTGGTAGCACATCATCAGAGTGGTAGGCAGGGTAGGTTTTTTGTTTTGTTTATCTTGCATATTCAGGCTATGTGTTTTTGCTTTGAATGTGTGGAAGTGTGTGTATATAATCAGAATTATTTTTAAGTACCTGTGTGTTTTACAAATTTCAAAGTGTAGGTTTTATAGTACTCGAAGGAAAAAAGTCTAAAAAAGTAAAATAATATACTTGATAATAGTTCTTGCAGATTTAATTTCAAATGAATAGTACTGCTAAAAATAGCCGTTATAGAAGTTGTCATTAAACATATAAATTTAGTACTTGAAGTGTTGTGCTAAATAAATGTCGTCAAAGACATTACCGTATGATTTTTAAAAAATTTTGGTTTGAACACATGGAGTGGAAAGTGATTTGGAGTAAATGTACCCTGTTGTGGGCCTGTGAGTGAAGCTACCGCAGTGAGCTGGAGGGAAAGCAAACGCAATCAGAGGAGGTAGTGACGCGACGCCGCCTCGGAGGGGGTGGCTGCCCCCCCCCACTGGCGGGTGCTGTGGACAAAGGGAGTGTGGACCTGGCTGGGCAGATGGCTCGCGGGCTGCTCCAGCTGGGTACACTAGCTGCCTCTCTGGATGAACTACCCAGCCAGCCCTCTTCTCTCTGGCCACGAATTGAAATTTCCATTACCGTAACAGGCAGTTTTGTCTAACCCACTGTGTAATACGTGCACATTGTAACATCGGTACTGCATCCAAGGTGAATTTTATAGTGCACCATTTTTTGTCCTTTAACCCTTTGTATGGTTAGATGTTTTTGCAGAAGTAAAATTCAGGTTTAAAGTTTTTTTTTCCAAGGGTACAATAGCAAACCGTCTTCTGAAATTTGAGCTGCCAGGCATTTTGTCATGTTTTAGTCTTATTAACTAGAATAGCTTAATTGCTTAAAATGGGAAAAACTGCTTTTTTTTTTTTTTTAGCTTTTTGAAATTAAGGTTTATGGTTTCTGCTATGTACTGTAGCTAAATATTGAGCAGTGACACAACTAACAACAGTGGCCATGATTAATATATATTTTTCAGAAACCTTAGAAATATACCTTTAGTAAAGAAATGAAAAGTAAACTACTAAACAGAAATATGAATTCAATGTTATTGGTACTAAAATACCCGTTTCATTTAATTGGAGGCAATATATTACCAGAATAATTAAATACATTCTTTAGATCCTGTATAACCTATTGTACAGGTAATAAAATTGTGAATTTTCTGTAAAATTAATTATTAAAGCTACCCATATAACGATTCATTGGCACTTATGGCTTTCGGTGATCTTGGGGCTTCAGATCGTAGAATCGGTTTGAACTACAAATTACATATTCATAGCAAGTCTACTGCAAACTGTGCAAGTTCAGCTTTTCTTATTTTAATATATATGTAGTCACAAATTTTGTATCATTTAGATCTTTGGCTTTGCTGTCCATTTCGTTTTACATTGCTCCTTAATATTCCATAATGTTACACCTCTGACATATACAGAGTTGCTTATTTAACATTATAACTGCAAATTCCTTAAAGGTTCATAGGCTGTTTCCTGTGGCTTAAAAGCAATGTGAGCAAATAAAGGCAGATCACCGTGTTTTGTTCCATTCAAAGCGTTTAAAAGCAGGGCAGTTCTCCCCGGGCAGCCCTTTGTGCTGGGTGACAGATTGGTCTTACTTTGTGTGGCCCCAGTTCTGTCTTTTCTCTAATTGTCATTTGGACGTGTCCTCCATTCCGTAAGGTCATTTTGTTGTCAGATGATTCTTCCTGTTGTGCCAGTTTTGGCAAAGAAGTTTAATGAAGCCTGTAGATAGCTAGATGTTGTTTTGTTAATCTTACTTACCTTGCTTGAGGGTTTTTATACACACACACAAATAAATAAATAAATACATACATACAGTGGTCCCTCGGTTCTCGAACTTAATCCGTTCCGGACTCCGGATCGAATCCTAAAAAGTTCGAGTTCTGATCAAATTTTTCCAATAAGAAATAATGGAAAACCAATTAATTGTTTCCCGGCCCCCCAAAATTACACCTAAATATGTTTTTATTTTTTTATATATATTTTTTAGCATTTAAACACAGAATGAACAGGATAAAACAAGAAGAGCATTTTTTTTCTTAATGGCTTCCAAAAAGATAAAGATCTTATCCCAACATTACCCCTGTCCTGCCCAGATCGTCCTCTCCTTCCGTGTGCTACGTCCCCCTCGTTAACCTCGTGTGGGATCCCCATGTGATCAGCTGTTTCTGGTTGTTGTCATTAGTCCTCTGTATTAAGT
>JAODLC010000123.1:809769-824153 GCA_026781145.1 Hippopotamyrus pictus | reverse complement strand
TATATATAAATATAAATAAAATAATTTCCATGTTGCATCGCAGTGACATGACAAGCTGCTGGTGCTCGATGCTTTGACCAGTCAAGCCTCTCCACTCGGCGCAGAGTTCTGTTTTAGTGGTTATGCCGTCCCCATGTCATGCTTGCTTCCCGGTTCACAGCGTCACCACCTCTGATACTCTGATATGCTCCCTGCAAATTCAGTTTTTTTGCTTGCACCCCTAGTGACACACACAATATACTGAATGCCTGTCAAAATTTTCCCAAGCATCTATGCCTGCAGTTTTTTTTTTCTTGAGGTCCTGAGTTGTAGGTGAAAAGTGATTCGTCAGGGTTCTGTATATATTCTTTTTAAGTTGACTTCCGCTGACTACCTGCTAATGACTGCTAGTTTTTTTTTTTAGTTATTAATGTATACTGTCTTTATTTTCATTTGCCATGTTTTCCGTCAGTAGTTTGTTTTCTTATATAGAAGAAATTTGTCTGAAGTTTATATCTCCAATTTTCTTTAGAACTCAATAGCATATTAAGGGAAATCTCTTTCAATCTGCTAGCAGTACATTTGTATATTAGTAGTGCATTTTATTTACATGAAGTTGTTTGTCCATATGTGTGTCTGCACGAATATTTTGGCTGTAGTCTTTTAAATGGCCTTTACTCAAAATTCTTGTTAGCTGTGAGTGCTGAAGGGAAACATCTGAGGTGAAAGTACAAGTAGATTAAACCATACCATTTTCATGCTTGTTCAGCATTACGGCTGTGTTGCTCTTTGGCCTGAAACAGGGATGCAGAGAGCATGACAGGTAAAGGATCAAATCCATGCTGAATTTGTATGGAAGATGCTGTTTCCAAACTTACAGACTTTGTTTTAGTTTAGGTTTTTCTTAATTGTTTTGTGCATTGTCTTGCAAGAAGAATATTACGCTGAGGTTTCTCCTGGTTGCAGATGACCAGGTGTTAGTTAGAGACCTTACACCATAATGTGTCGATGTTTACAGATGTGGGATGCAGTTGGTGAGCGAAAAAAGCTGCAGGTGATTTACAGGGATTCAGTGCCTCTCTATTGATCAGTATGTTATATTGATGCCCTTGTGAGGAAGCGGAGTAACTTCTAACAGAAATAGACCTGGTGCAACTCAAAAGATGAATGACCTAGTAGATCCAGGTGAAGAAGTTTGACAGATGTGAAAAATATATTTGACTGTGGCCCTAGTTTCTATTTTATAAGTCGTTTCTGCCATTGAATTTATTCCTGTAATGAAATATTGCATCTGTATTTCCAACTTTATTATCTTTCACCGGTAATGATGTAACATCATAGTCATATCTCAAAAATAAAAATAAAAAAATGTTTTTGAGAGAATGCCTTTAGGGTATTTGGTAACCAGCCGGTACGCTGTGTTGGTTGTATTTCGTACGAACACAACACGAGCGTATAGCTTCTCTGTAAGAGTGACATTTTCGCAGTATTAATTTGTTTAGGATATTATGTTGTTATTGCGCCTGGTGGTTTTGAGCACGTAGGCGGCGATGTCTTCGCTGGCTTTTAACTTAAACAAGCCAAGATCGTTGCAGCAGAATGAGTGTCTGTATTATTGCTTTTACTATTAATATTACTATTATTTTCCCCATTCGGTCATGTTTCCTGGACGCGTGCGGGGAATCCTCTTTACTGTGAAAGGCTCTTATTGGATTACTGCTATCATCTGAGGCCCTATTTTATTTATTTTTAACCCCCCCCCCCCCATTCCTTTCATGTGTCACCAACAAGCTTCTCATTTCAATATTATGGCTGCCATGTGTTTTGCTGCACTGCAGACTGTATTTATACATTTTTAATGAAAGAAAACCGGGAATGGCGGGGGTGGTGGTGGGGGAATCATTGGACGTTTATTGCACGGATGGGACTGGCGTTCAGTTGTGGGATGGCTTGTCAACTGTTATAACAGGAATGTAATAAAACCTCAGTTTGCATTTGCTGAGGGGATACTGACGCCGGAGCTCTGATCTTAGGATGTCCTCTTCTTTCTGTTTTTTTTTTTTCCAGGTTCTGGATGAAGAGCGGTGATGTGAATGCGATACGCCGAGGGAGCGATAATCCACAGATTTCTGCTTATTTATTTATTTCCAAGATCCGCCGCTTCCTCGCGCGCCCTACGATGGCAGTGGTCCTGGGCAGCGTCTAGCGGTCGGACCGTCACACGGCATCTCCACAGCTGCCGCCGGACATCTGCAAGCGGGCAGAAGTCGGCGCGTGCGGGCACTTGTGACGGGAGTGGAGGGGGTGGGAGGAAAGAAGAAGAGGGGGAGTTTGTTTTTTTTTCCTTCCTTTCCCTCGGACCGAACGAGCAAACTACACTCGGCAGCCCCGCGCTCGCCGTGAATGGACTGGAGGCGGGCTGAGAGCGCAGAGCGGATCGGCAGCCTTTGAAGGCGCAGCGCTGTATTAATGCCGCTTTCCGCTGCCCGGATCGTCTCATCTTCAGGTGCACAGCGGCCCCTTCTTCCTCACTAATTCGGCGAGCGGCAGCACGGGCGGTATGGGAGTCCTCATTTGCTACGCGGTTATTCTCGCTCTCGTCTGTCAGAGCCGCAGCCTGGCTGTCAGAAATCCACTTTATCGGATTAAAAGGTAGGACGCCACACGTCGTTTTTAAATGCTAATGAAGTGCCTCGCAGATGGCAGGTTTTGTTAGTCTGAAATGCATACAGGAGCTTTTGAAGGTTTTTGCCCTTTTGGATCCGCTGCTGTTTTGTCAGGATTTGGTTCAAGAGCTACTTTTTGAATAAAGTTTCTATCAGGTTAAAACTAATGGATATGATTGAACGAAAGCTGCAATTAAATTTATGTTGAACTATTCAATATTGTTTATAAATACATGTAATAATTAAAGTGCCTTGTTTTTTAACCTTTGTTTTTACCTTCTTGAAAGATTTAGAAACAGTTCAAGCTATTTCTGTTGAAAAAAATTTCATTTCCTACGTTCCTACATATTCCATATTTTTTATCATATATATATATATATATATATATATATATATATATAATATGAATATGAAAAATTCTTGATGTTTAAATTAGATATGTAATTTTTAGAGCTGAGACTTATCTATTCAGATTTTTTGGCAGTTTAAATAAAATGTTTGTTTTAATGAAATTGGCTAAACATTATTTTGTAAATTTTTTTTTTTGTAAGTTAATTTTACATATTTAAGTAAAGCAATCGAGATGCACTGTATGCTTGGGTTCGGGCATTGGCTGATATTTTCAGCTTCTCATCTTGCTTCTCCGTACGTCGTGCAGGTATCAGGAAAATGAGAGGGCTGGTGTTAATGACTGCCCCAGGACCTGGCAGCCCGTCATACAGCCCAATGCCTACAATTACTCAATGGATATCCGCATGCCCGGTGTCATTCCAGCTATGGTGAGTCCCTCCGAAACCCATCCAGCAGCGGAGGGTGGGCAGGTGGGCGGGCGGATGTGTAACACGCACGTTTAACCTTTATTTAAAAACTCTGCCTTAATTAATGCAGGATACAGAAACGTGGGAAATGACTTAGGAAAACATGCAATGTAAATGCGTGCAGGATTAGGTAGCTAATTAATTCAGTGCTCTTTTTAAACATTCCCGTTGCATATATTAAACTTCCCAGAACATGCATATGTCATTTTATTCACAAGGAGGCATTTACTGTTTAAGCAAGTGTAGTTTCTGAAATCATGTCGGGTGGTATAAAGAGAGTCTTACAGGAATCATCATGTTGTGGGTTGCATTGTTTCCTGGCAGCATCTGTTAGGGCGAGGATGTCCATGTCCATCTCACTGTGTCAGTACAGATTGATTGTTTTATAATTTGGTCATTAGGAAGGGCATGACTCATTGTTACCGATAGACCTAATTTTTTCTATGGCTCAGCAAGCATAGATCTCCGAAGAGGAATTTCTGCTGCCAGAGAAAACAGTAGCTGGCCACCCTGAAAGGAGTGGAGAGACATAAGAGGGCCTGGACATGTTACATAAATTAAGATCCAGCCTGTGAATCTGTGATGGTCACGGTTTATGAAAGTTGTTAGGAGCAGTTCAAGAAGGGCGAGTTGTTGTTATTCTCCATGCAGGTCTATGAGTCATCTGCCAGTGATTCATCGCAGTCCTTCACTGATAACTTTGCTAAATGGATTACACAGTCATAACATCACCAAAATACAAGATTTGAGCTTTACCGCCCATCTTAAGTAATACTGTGTTGTTGAACCCTAGGAAAATTCCCTTCACCTCAGCCCTATGCCATAATTAATGTTTTCTTCTCACCGATCTGTTGACTCATTTGGATGTGGTGTAATTTTTAAGCTTTTGATATACCCAAGAAGAATGGACTATTTGTCAACGATTTGTGTAATTTTTCTCTAATCTCTAGTAGGATTGTTTTTATTAATTTACCTGCATGCGAAGGATTAGGTATAGGATTTCATGAGGATTGGAGGTTTGATGGTGTGGTGATGGTCGTCTGGTGACTGCAATACCCCTGAGTAATGAGCACAAAATGGCAGCCAATCTTAATCTTCAGCACTCATCCTAGACACAGTAATGGACGATGGACGAAAATAATATTAAAATTTAATATTTAAAATTCAGATCATCTTGGCAATGTTCAGTTTGTACATGTTACATTATGCAGTTTTGGTGTTTTAAGAACTTGGTAATGGTTTGATAAATTTGATACAATTTCATTAAATTTAAGGATATTTTACGACGTAGTTGTAGTACTAGTATATTAACTTTAAGATGTCTGTCTACATTGCATTTCATTTGCAAGCCCTTGCCATTTCATTGTTAACCTAATGCCGCTGTTACTTGATAGATATCTAACTATAGTTCCCCAGTTGGATGCCATGATTGTAATGGAAAATTTAGACCAGTCAGATTGATCATGTTCATAACCACTACATGGCAACTGAAAGCCCTCAGCCATTGCTAAATGATTTCTTGTCATGTTTCTTAGAAGTGTACTCCATTATGACTGCCAAAATAGGAGTTGACTCCTTGTTTTGAAGACGAATCCAGACACATTGCAGTGAATGTCAAATCTGTGAATTTACACACCAGACCTACAGAGTCTGGTTTATCAAAGAACGTCATTGTAAGAAGGAGATCCCTGACCAGACAAAGCTTACAGTGAATCCTTCATGACATTGATGTGGTCACATTTGTCAGTGTTTCCCACAAAAAAAAACACCTTCATTATTGTGCAATTTCGGCTCATTACTTGTCCCTCTGGGTTTTGTAATGACAAGAGCGGTTGAGAAGCTGTGCTTCCAGACGTCACATCTGCTGAACGTGCAGACAAGCTCGTTAAGGAGCCTTTGTGTTGTCCTTAAAGAAGCAGTATATACTTTGACTTGTGACAGCCCATAGGTAGCTACAAATGTGGAACAAACATGGCAGTGAAAGAAAAGAAAGTAAATGTAATACTCCAGGTCAGTGGTCTCCTGGAGTACCTCGCCTATGCTCAGTGGAGAGGTTGAAACGAGAAACTCGCATGCCCCCTTACTGCTAACTCTCCCTTTGAAATATGAGCACGAGAGTTTAATGGTGCGTTTGTGTTTTCACAGTCCGAGGCCTACTTGTGCGTGGCCGTTCAGGTGCCCAGAGAGAGGGAGTCCTACATAGGTGAGTAGCTATGATAACTATAACGTTTGTTTGTCAATGTGGGGATGAGTGTGTGAGCTGCTCAGCAGAGTAGCTTGAGGCCTGTCGATGTCTGCAAGCCTCAGCATAGCCTATCAGCAATTATAATTCCTAGCATACGGCTTCAGTGAGCCTGCCAGGTATCTATACACTTTGGAGTTGAAGTGATGGCCATTGATAAAGCGTTCCAAGAATATGTTGCGATTCTGAAATGCCAAACTATTTCTTGGTGTCAGTGTCCATTTGGATTTGGATTTGCATCATCCGAAGACTACAACTGTAGGCACCAACTATCATACAATGATTCTGGCCAAGTTCTCCATTTTGTTTGAGATTTTTGTAGCTGTGGATGGAAGCACTTTAACTAATGGGGAAAAAAAAATAAGCCAGCGATCTTTAGTTCAACATGGGTGCAAAAATTGGTCCATCACCCTTTTCTGAAACTTTGTCTAAGCCACCACCCATCACTGGTCACGTGAAGAAGACAATTGTCAGATGTCATTTCTGGCTGTGAGATGAGGTGAGATTGTCCCATTCACTTCCCTGTAAGCTTCTACTAAAACAGCACCTGAAACTAGTTCCTTCAATGAGATGTATTAAAATAAATTTCTCAGAGGTGTTTATCTGCGAATCTTTAAAGAGGAGACAGTGTTGCTTCTCCATTAAAGCATGTGTGACTCGGCAGCGTGGAATAGCTAATAAAAATATGCGAATCCCCAAAGATAAGAGGAATATTTCTGTTGCCTTCTCTGCTTGTCATTATTTGGATTAGAAAACAGTGCAGCACATAGCCTTGTAATCCACCCAGCAAACACAGCCAACATGGTTAAACAGCACCGGTGTATTAGTTAGCAATCGGCACAAATACACATATGGCACTCTGTACAGAGATTCCCCCAATCTTGTTAGCCTACTGAAATAGCTAAATAGAAAAGCAAACAATCCTCTTTGGCCCACAGCAAAAGGCAATTTGTTTTAGAGAAAATTAGTACTTTTTTAAAAAGAGTTTTTAAACATGTATATTTTCATTTAACTGTACTGTTACTACTCTGTGACTCAAAGTGGTAGGAAAATGGATGACTGCTCATATGGATGGATGGATGAATGTCCTGTTGCCATTTCTTGCTAGCAAGATGTAGTCGATGTGGAATTCTTTATTTGTTTTTTATTACTGTTTATTCATATCCGTGCTCAGCGTTCCGCTAGCGTGCCTATGCGGAAGTGTGCACCGGGGAGCCTGCGTGTTCCCGCGTTTGTTCGTCAGAGTGGGCGCCATCTGTCACGCCCGGCTCCCTGACATCCGCTGCGGGGATGCCATCCAGCACCGGCAGCCGCCGCAGCCGTCTGCCTGTCTTCTGCGTGGCTGAAAACGCTTCTGCCCACTGGCATCACGGCCGGCAGGGCCGCACCTGCTCTGCCAGAGCCGCCCCCTGGCCTCGGAGATTTAGAGCAGAGATGGATGATATTTATCGCTCAGAGTTTTATTAACGAGTTGTATCATTAACCTTATTAGTGTTATCATCAGTATCAGTGATAACAACGATATATTCAGGATAATTTTAGCAGTCTAAGTAGGTCTTAAAAAAAAAAATAAAATCCAGGAATGTTTTACATGTCCAAGGTAATTATTTTGTGAGCGCATTGGGGATATGGTAAATAGCACATTGAGAGGTACTGTAATTCCTGGGCTAAAGGCACATTTTGATCAGTTCTGTAAATTACTTACTCTGGGGATGATTTCGGTTAAGCCGACGTAGGTGTTTGATTTGTTTTCAGCTTTAATTAATTATTCAAAGTCCCCTCGCAGCCTTTACATAACGAGGCGAAGCGTGTACATACAAGCACGTATTGTTTATGCACCTTTAGCTGAATAAACGCTACCTATGTTTCATCTCTGTGGCACGGAAAGGCTTTTCTCATGGGCGCGTCGTCGGCTTTGAGCAAGTAACTTTTTGCTTGTCACCTGCAATGGGGGCCCCTAATTTGCCGCTGCTCAGAAAAACACGACGGTAGCTAGCGATGGGCTAAATCGCTCTGTAATTGAGCTGCGAAGGTCTTTTGATCACGCCGCAGGATTATAGATGTTACTGCACTGACTCATTCGGTTAAAGGAGAGTCGCATCCACTGTGGGGATGAAACAAATTATTGATGTTGCCTGAAGGATGGAACTGAGCTGCCTCAGGACCACGGGGTCCTCTCACCGGAGTGTCTCATGCCCTAACGGCTCTTGTGTTCGACACTGATACACAGGCTCTGCCTTGCTAAAATTAATGCCTTATTATGTGATGTAGCACAGAAGGCTCTCTGGTGAGTGTGCTTTTCTTGAGCAAAACATTTTCCAGGCCTGGCCCAGTGTGGATGAGCTGCATTCGCAAGGGCACCTGGGAGCGGAAGTGGTGCAGGCCTCCCCCCCGTGTACACATCTTAGCCAGTCTGGTGATGCATATGGAGCCCCCCCCCCACCCCTGTCCCTGCCAGACTCAGGAAGCCACCTGCATTATTCATTTTTCCCATTAGATATTCTGGGAACGAGCACACGGCCCTGTAGGTGCCGATCACTTTGATATGGAAATGCCATCGACTCTGTGTCGACGGCACCCCTTACCGGATTCAGAGATGCGCTGAAAACCCGCGGTGCCCATTTTCCTGGTCAGACAAATCTGTGCGCTTTGGCTTATGTGTGAGCCCAGCTCCTTTGCCATTGTGGGTCGTGGGGGATTTCAACGTGGCCGACCTGGCTCCTTGCTTACTATGGGCTGTGCGTGCTGTCACTCTGGCTTAGCTGCTAATTGCTTCATTGAAGTCATCATTTGGATAGTGAATTAGGTTTTAATTAAAATGTATTCTCTGAAACTTGCATCACTGCAGCTCTGGGGGGGGACCTGTGTTGCACCCTCATGGAAAAAATGTTGAATGCGTGCGTGTGTTCTTTGTGAGGTGATGTCAAATATTTATCTGGCTTCCTGCACGTTATCTTCATGTATCAGTGAGCAGATTTGGTTTGAATAAGCTTTCTGTACCATCCCCTCATGCCCCCCCCCCCCCCGATCTCTCTAGTGGACTTTGTGCCACACGCCAGCATGGACACCACACACCACATGCTCCTGTATGGCTGCAGCACCCCCTCATCGACCGATTCATACTGGTAGGTCAACAAGTGGAGCACCTCTCTGCCATCCTGCGATGTATCGCCGTTGAATGAATATATGCTAATCTACTTGTACGCATGAACTCAATTCCATTCTATATGTTTTGACCCGCTCGCTATCTTCAAACACCTTTCTCTAAATAATCAATCTTTCTTTATCTAAACTTCTTTTCCTCAAGACTTTTTATTATTTTTTTTTTTTACCAAACATACAGCATTATTTTTGGACATGATATGAATTGCATTCTACCAAGGATTTCAGACTTCTGTTTTAAGCATATTCTGAAACATATTCAAATAATTAATCAAATGAAAATTCAATTTCAGTCGAGCAGTGTTTCTTTTGAAGTCAGATTTAGCAATTTAATTGGTGTGTTTTTATGCTGAGGAGCACTGTGGCCATCATTTGTGTTATTAAGCCAGCTAATTCACTGGATGACTGTTTTCTGTCAAGCCCAGAAAGAGCTTCCATCATACGTTCAGTAATAAACTTGCCTGTTACTATAGCAACTGCTGCCACCTAGACAACGGGGATTCACAAAGCTGACCCCTGGGATCTTTTTTTTTCCCTCCACATTCTTCTCCTCGGGCTTTGTGATGAAGTAGACAAAGACGGTTTGACTAGTCACATTGTTTGAGCCCTGGGTGTGCTTCATTCTTTAAGGGCCTGTTACCACTTCAGTCCTGCTCCATTTTAGTGTGAAGATCAGGTATCAGAGAGGCATTTCATATTTATAAAATAGTTCTAGTGTTAGCACTTTAGCTAATTGTACTCCACAAAAGAAATGCACACACTGCACTCATGCACATACATGTAATGATATGAAGTATTATTTGTAATCTGGGAAATCCTTAGGATTTCATACCAGTTAAACACAGCTGCTGTCTGCCACATCTGTTATTAAAACAGTTTGCCGTTTGGTTTCTGTCCCATTGATTTTTAAGGATACTAGCCTTTCAGCACACTGTCATGTTAAGTGCCAGGCCAAATTCTCTGTGTATCTGACCCAACATCAAAAATGTGTTTGAAGGCTACTCAGAATTAAAAAAATTTCAATTATTTTTAAATCTATAAACGTTGAAAATATAGGAGCTCTTGAGGTTTAATTGAAAGGAGGTGCGAAAATAGGCCAGGTCGTGTAGCTACCATTTTAGGAGGGTCCTGAAAATAACAAGAATGGATATCAAAAAGAACACCAGAATTTTGTGTTGCAGTTTCTGTGTGTTGTTTACTTGGGCTCGCGGTTTATTGTGCTTTAATTTATTCTCAAGTGCCGAGTGTTACTGGATACATGGGGTACAAATTGAAAGCACTGATTATTAATCCTCGACGCAGAGGTGTCAGGAAGCCCCTGTTCAGTTTGGCGAGGCTGCATGTTGTGCTGAGGAATGAGTCCCTGCATGGAGGATGAATGGTGTTGGAATTAGCCAAGAGCCGCGGAGGATGGTAAATGGTTTTCGGGGGCCGCGCCGCTTTTTGGCTGCCCTGAATGATTTAGATATGCGGGAAGGCGCTATTTGCTGACCGCGCTG
The DNA here is from genome assembly GCA_026781145.1 of Hippopotamyrus pictus. Taxonomy (NCBI): domain Eukaryota; kingdom Metazoa; phylum Chordata; class Actinopteri; order Osteoglossiformes; family Mormyridae; genus Hippopotamyrus; species Hippopotamyrus pictus. The sequence goes on along the minus strand of JAODLC010000123.1, from coordinate 813,787 downwards.
TTTATTATAATGCATCGGTTATTGTTACCAGGCCTTGCACACTTTATTATCTTGATGTGATTGTTAGTGTCTCTCTTGTATGGAAATGATACAAGTTGCTTCCTCTTTTTTTCTGCCCTATCAGGGACTGTGGGACAGAGCAGGGGCCTTGCGTTCACGACCCCAAGATCATCTACGCCTGGGCAAGGAATGCCCCGCCCACCAAGTTGCCCAAAGGTAGCTTTTCCTTCAGGGTGGGGCCTTTGGAGAATTGCGGGGAGGGGGGTGTCGTCCATGTTCCGTTGCTTATGAATTGTGCCGCTGTGTCCTGCTGCTAGTGGAGGGCCCCCTTTGGCGTTTTAATTAAGTCCTCCCCAATCTCATTTCCGTAGATGTCGGCTTTAAAGTTGGAGGAGACACGACAATTACTCACTTCGTGCTGCAGATGCACTATGGGGATGTCAGTGGTTTCAGAGGTGAGCTTTTAACATAAAAAACCATTCATGAGTTTGTCCAGCTGTAATGATTTGTATAGAATGTACATCACAGAGAAATAAAAGGCACAGCTCGTTATTTCTGAAACTTTGCAGGTTTGTGACCTTTGGAACCCCTTTTGTTGGTATTAAAGGAGCTTGTATGATTCATTAGTATTTATTTGAGTAATTGCTACTGTATACAGGTAGGGTCTCGCCTCGTCCAGTAGTGGGTGCTCTGAGCCCACCTAGCTCAGGGGTCGATGGGCCATACATGGGGACAGAAATGCGCAGGAGCAGGTGCCCAACTCCCCAGCCGAAATCCCTCAGCCGCCGTTCCATTTCAGCCACTGACTTAAGGAGCGGCCCAGCCAGTGTTATTCGCGGCACGTGCGGAGGGCGCCCCCATGGGGCCGCTGAGCATGCCATCGGCGGGGCGGCTGAACTGTGGCCCCGAGAAGAGGCGGTGGGGTGTTGGCCCACGTTTTGGGAGGAAGTGAAGAGGATTGCGGGCGGGGCCGGTCAGCCCTGGGGTGCCATATTTTCAGGGGGTGTCGACTCCTTTCGATACCAGCTGCCCCCTTTGGCTTTAATTCAAAGCAAAGTGAAATTGATCGGTAAAGCTTATCTAGGGCTCGACACGGGCAGTGACTGGTACTGGGTACAGGTCTGCCTGGTGCTCAGCTCCTGCTAATTAAGCGGAATCAGACTGATTTATGAGACGGCCTGAGTGCAGGAGTGGGATGCTTTATGACCTGGTAACCGCGTGAGAAACGTGATATATGATGGGAATAATGAACTTTTGGGGTGGCAAGGTGGCTCAGTGGGTATCACTGCTGCCCCATGCCTCCAGCGTTGGCGTTTTGAGTTCCGCCATCGCTCTGCTCTGTGTGTGTGGAGTTTGCATGTTCTTCACGCGTTGGCCGGGTTTCCTCACGCAGTCCAAAGACTGCAGTTGGCTAATTGGTGTCATATGTGATCGAGTATATGTGCCCTGCGATGGACTGACGTGCCAGCCTTGTGCCTTATGCTGCCTGGGATAGGCACCAAGCCCCTTGTGACCTTGACCAGGACGTATGTAAAAGATTTATGCATATTAAGTTTATTATAGTATGTCTAAAATAATAACAGCACTAAGCTGAAATGAGCCAAACGTGTTGAAGGGGCGCCGCAGTAAAAAATTAATGAAAAAACCTGCTTTATTTAAATTCTTAAATCATACTTGATACCGTGTACAGCACTGCACTCGATTAACTGGCCAATCTTTGGTGTCGCGTTTATAAATTATGGGTAATAGCCCTTCCAGTAAATGCACTTACTGTCGGGAAGACCGGGGCGGGGGGGGGATATTTTTTCGCCTCCCTGTGCAAGCTTGGTTATTTCAAAGAATCTTTATAGCTGCAAGATTTAGATCTGTACATCTGGGTTATCACACCTACCCAAATTCACTCTGAAGGGTACGTGGTACTGTCACTGACAGTCTAAATAACGAACTCGATTTTCATTGATTTTCTTTGCCCATGTGAATATCTTTGACATCTTAAATCTTTTGCAAAGGTTAGATCATTGTACATAAATGAAAACATCATCTAATTTTGCGCAACTCTGCAACAATCCTTTCAGACGGCCATAGAGACTGCTCTGGTGTGACCTTGAGAATGACTTCCAAACCGTAAGTATCTAGCAAATTTTCGCTTCCTTTCATGTTTCATGTTTGTCCTTTCATGTTTGTAAAATATTTAAAGAAAATGTTGCCAATGTGCTTCTAAAGGTTCTGGAACATTATATTTTTTGTATTAATGGTTAAATGGGTTAAGCAAACACAATTCCCATGTGGTCTTGAATGAAATTAAGACCTTTTATGCCCAGTAGCAACATTTGTTTTACCTTCAGAGAGGAACCTGTGACTTCCTGGTCGAAGTAACAGTTATGATGTAATTTTGAATTTGTAGTCAATACTAGGTAGTGTTTCGGTGTGCTGGTTGGCCTTCTGACCAGAACACTGGAGACTCAAATGCACGGACACTCTGACTTGTTACAACACAGTAGTGAGGAGTGCAGGATGTCGGTTAAAGCGAATAGAAAATAGAATCGATTATCTACACATGACAACCTAGCAATCAGGTAGAAACTTTGCAGCCCACTACTTGTGTTATTTAATAGGACATTTCTGGAAAAGACCCAATGTATTCTGGACAGAGTTAGGCGTACTATTACTAAATCCTGCACAAACATGAAGGTAGATTTTGTCATCTTTTTTAATGAGTATAAGTATAGATCATGAACATGATTAATCCAAGATGCCCTACATCTTTTCCTTGTCAACACGTCAAGTATAGAGTGATTTCCTGAGGTATGTAATGATGCCATCTTTAATAGCCTTATTGTGACAGCAATCGCAACATCAGAATCGCCGACATAGGATAGGATCTGCTTAAGAATGATAACACAGGTTTGGCTGCAACACCTCGATATACTAATGTCTGTCATTTTAGACATGTTGAGAAGTGGACATGTTGAAAGCTGTACTCCCAAGCTGAAATTTTGATCAGCACTTCTTAAAGTATTATGACCTATTTCCTCTTAGTATTGTTTGCAAAGATATAGCTGCTCAGTGAAAATAAATGGCTATTAAATATTGGGAAGGAGAGTGAGTGCAGTTTGATGCAATAAACAGCTAGCTATGTGCACCTAAACCTTTAACATTTCTGTTGGGAGTAGCTGGGAATAGCTAAGGAAAAAACATAATAAAAAAAGCATCAGTCACTGTTTTGCTTGTCTTTAAACAGATGATTTTATATTATTTGCCACTTGCTTCATTGCTTACTTTCCAGCATCACAGGTTAACTACAGATTACTCTGTTTTTGTAATGGATGATCGGAGTCTTTTGCATTTCGCAGTCTCTTTGTATATTATGAGTGATTGCCTCTGTATTGCTTATCTCACTCATATTTAATTGGGTTTTAAATTCTGACTAGCAGTGGTATTCTCAGTGAGGCTTTAAACAAGTCCCACCTACAACAGTAGACCAGCAAAAATGCACAAACGATTTTGATGCATATTTCATCCCATTTCAGTGTTTAAACAAAGGTGTGAAATCTATGCATGGCATGGAGTGGTGATTCATTGACATTTAATGTTTCAGATTTAAACATTAAGCAGATGTGGGCCTACAGGAGATAACTCATTTCCAATCCATTTTTAACTTCTAGGAATTTTTATCGCTGTTTGATTAACTTGACTGTGGGTGGAATCTCTTTAGTTTTTGTGAGTAATGCAGCTGCTAAATAGCAGTATGCTATGCTTAGTTGGTGGGTGGAGAAGTCATCCTAGTTTTAATGGTGATAATACAAGACAAAACTGGAAATTCTATGGAGCTGACCCTTTTACATTTACTTTTTTTAACAGATGCTTTTCTCTAAAGCAGTGGTTCCCAAACTTTCCCTCCAGGGCCCCCCTTTTCTAGATAGGAAGATTATTGAGCCCCACCCCCCCATTCAAACTACACAGGTTCAGATTCAAACTTTATTTGAAATACAACTCCCTTTTCTAATTGAGCGAAACA
>JAODLC010000123.1:785992-809669 GCA_026781145.1 Hippopotamyrus pictus | reverse complement strand
CCGATGGTCATTTTTAAAACTTGCTAATCAAATTTCAAAACTGCTAATCAAATTGCAACTTTTGAAAATTTTGATTAACAAAACTGCTAATCAAGTTGAAAATCTTATTTGGAACCCCGAGTCGTCCAGCATTCCTCTTCCTAGTGCTGCCTCCTCAACATACCACAGCATAGAAAAGGATACTGGCCATGACAGACTGGTAGAACATAAGCAAGAGTTTGCTGCAGCCTCCTAAGGAAGTAGAGCCTGCTCTGCCCTTTCTTGTAAAGTGCTTCAGTATTGGCAACCCAGTCCAGTTTATTGTCAAGAGACTAGGTTCCTACTAGAGAAATATAATATACCGAGAGTCACAAACACTTGCTGCAGAAAGCTCACATTTGGTTGATTTTCTGTATCTTTAAATTGGGTACAAATGCAATTTTTCAGGAAAAGGTAGTCATCTTGAAGGTCAGTGTGATGAGAGATCAGCAGTGTGAAAAGGAACCAGAAAAGGAAGGCATTCATCACCTGGGGGTGGGGAGGGGGTGCCTTATGGTTGATCTCAGGGTCAATTTGCAATAATGACTTCAAGGATTCCTTTTTTTGTCGGTTTGTACAACTTTTGTATGGAAAGCTATGTGATGTGAAAGTTTTATATGGAAAAAAATACATCCTTCGGCAAGAGGCAGACGTTTCCTTTCTCTAATGACTCATCAGCACGATCACTAAAACACACAGCTTCCACTAAGTAGTCGGGGATGGAGATTAATCCATCCGCCATGTCTCTATCAATGGGCCTGCAGTTATTGACGTGCATTTTTCCCTAATGACATTGCCGATTCAGCAGTCCAGTAGCTCACTGGTGCACAGCACAGGACAGCACATAAATAAATAAAAGGCAGATTAAATCCCTCTTTGCTTTTGGAGGATGGACCCACCCTGGGGCACGCTGGCCTTCGTTGGCGTCGTCGTTAGGGATGTTACCACTTGTGTCGACGTCCTTGTTTGTTCCGCTGAATCGAACAAGCTGTCAGGCCTTGGAGCTGCCGTCACGTCCATGTAACTTTTCTGTCACGCGCTCACAGACGACTGCCTGTCCTCTTCATCCGCAGGCAGCCCTTCATTGCTGGCATATACCTCATGATGTCTATGAACACCAAGATCCCACCAGGGAAAAAAGGTGAGCGGCCAGACCTCACTTCAGGCCCCAAGGGACACACAGGTGAATGGAAAGTGCCGGAAGTGAAGATGATGCAGATGGGTCCGGTCTGGATTTGGAGTTCAGGCTCGAGGGCTGAATTTCATTACACCTTCATTTGTGTCTCTGGAATGGCCGTGACGTCAATGACTGACGTTTCATCACTGTATTGTTTTCAGTTGTATTAATGTGTTTAGTGCATTCTACTAATCCACACATATTCCATGGTGACACTACCTTTGTTTTACTGTATAAGAGGCATATCAGTTCAGCCTGTTTGGCATTAAGTGGGTAATTACACACAAGCAGACATTTCCGCGCAGATAGAAGTAGGGGACAGAAATGAAAATGTCCCAGCAATTACGGTTATTAAATTAAGTTACAGTGAAGTAATATTGCAGGCCCAGTCTCAGGTGTCTGTTTTCCTCAGGGATTTAGCTAAACCCTTTAAATGGTCATAGCTATAATGCAGCAGTGGAATCTATTTTCTCATTTAGGCGTTATCACAATAAGAGGATGAAAAGGTTTTTGTTTGGTCTTGACTTCGTGGGGTGAGCTTTGATGGCCCTCGCCTTCTTGTTTCGGAGCTTAACCAGACAGCTTGCTTACTACACCTCTGACCGACTCCATGTTGAGATTTATCGTTTTCCTGCGTTTACCTGTGAAATGGCTTCTTTCGATGATCCATTGCATGCAAAAGTTGATAAAACTATTGATTTGAGAACTTTGAGCGCTGCTCCCCCCCCCCCCCCCCAGGCAACGTTCAGTCCCTTTTCTTTGTTCGCAGTGACGAATGCTGACATCGCCTGCCCCTACAGATCATTTCCCATGTACCCGTTTGCCTTCAGGACGCATACACATCGATTAGGTGAGAGTGGCCAAGTTATTCCCTCCTTGGTGGGTGTTGTCTTTCCGATCAAAGGCAACGATATCCTGAGCATGACAGCCCAGTCTCACAAGTTGCCATCTGATCGTTTGTCACAGGGAAAGTCGTCAGTGGCTACAGAGTTCGCGATGGAAAGTGGACTCTGATTGGCCGACAGTCTCCGCAGCTGCCTCAGGTAATAAGCTACTTTTCTAAGAAATGCTTCTTTTGTACAAATTCTGCTGAAAATTGAAACATGCAATCCTGTTGACTTTTGGCAAACTTTGAGTTAATTTTCTGCCAGAGTTGATACAAGTTCTGGTGGAGATCGAAGAGGCTTGAGAATCTCAATGTTTTATTTAAAAGAAAGAGCTTTTTCTAGTCCTGTTTCAAACAGAGGTGAGCAGCAGACAGGCCATGTGAGTGATGACTGTGGAGTGGAAACACTTACATTGCTCACTGCAACTGTTTAAAAAAAAAAAAAAAAAAAAAAAAGCTACATGCTGCAGTGAGGTTTTATTATTTGAACAAGTACAAGAACAGGTACCTTGGAGTGTGCTAATTTTCACCTATGTATCTTTTTAAAAAAAAAAAAAAAAAAAAAAAAAAAACACCTGCACAGTGTTCAGAGTGAAGCTTGGAGTCCTATGCAGGGTTAGTTGTCCATCCAGTTGCCCGGGAGCATTTTTTAGGGGGGGGTAGGGCCTTGCTCAAGCATCCATGGAGCAGTGGCTACTCGGCTGTGCATGGCACTCGAACCGGTGACCTTCGAATCACAGGCACAGAGGCCTATCCTGATGAGCCCCACAGCACCCCCTGTAGTATAAGAAGTGAATCAGTCAAAACGGGGCCTGTCCAGTCCAAATTAGGAAAGCGTGATAAGATGGGTGTCAGGGGACAGGAGAGGGATTCCTGTCAAAAACTGAAAGTCCTTTCAAAACTGAAACCTGTGAGACTGTCAGGTGTGGTGCCATCAAAGGGCAAGGGGTGAAATTAACAGGGGATGGGGGGGCTGCAATCTGTGTGACGCAGAGAGCGGCGAGTCTAGGAGGGAGGAGACCAGAGCTTTTCCCTGCTTCGCCCTGCCCCACACATAAGGCCATTGAACAGATCATCGACACGAACGGGCCCTTTTTCCCTGTTAGTCCCTGACTCGTGCTGTCAGTCGAACAGGGGCTTAATGATCCCTGGGTCATGTGACGTTGGAGCGTGCCAGGGAATCCGGCGGCTCAGGGTGGCTTAGCGGTTATCGCTGTGTTCACTGTCATCTTCACCTGTTCACCTCTTCAACACAGTCATGTCGAGGGCTGTTTTGGGATCCCTTACTAAATTTGTCTCTTTCTCACACACACACACACACACACACACACACACACACACATACAGGTATGCACACCACACACTTGCGGCCGTCACTGTTTAATTGTCAGACAAGACAGAAAACGGCTGGTTTGAAGAAACCAAACTAACCAAATTTGATTTTCTGAAGATGGATGGATGTTTAATTGTTGAGTTCTTGAATTAAGTCTTTCATTGCTCATGTATGATAGAGCAGGACCTTCAGCATAGCTTCTCACACACTGTGGAAAGGCCATTACCCCCTTGTTTAAATGGTGGTCACATCACTTGCATGTTTGGGGTCCTTTCTGCCCGTAATCTTTCATTCCGCATGAAAAAGTCACTGGCTCTGGTGCTATTTTATTCTTCCTTCTGAATAAATGTATGCTTCTCCTGCGTTTTAATTTTTCAGAAGCAGGCCAGTTGTGTTCATTTGTGTTCAGAAGTGTTGAATGTTTTTTTAAACTGGCTGCCAAGCAGTTAGATTACTATGTGAGAGATACGTACTGCGTAGCCATGCATGGTAGTTCTACCCACGTTAACTCAACATTGGCTTTGTCATCGGGGACTGAAGTTCATTACCACAAAGTTGCCTGTTATTAGGATTCCTCATGCTTTTGAAGTATGCTGTAGTACATCGTTCACTGAATGGGGCTTTGTGTTTTTTTTTTTTTTTTAATCCACTGGTGATCATTAAATGCATACTGATGCTCCATCCATCTTCCAACTGTTAATCCTGATCTCCCGGGAAGCTGGAGTGCATCCCAGACAGTGCAGGGCAGGGGGACACCCGGGATGCCAGTCCATCGTAGGGCTTATGCACAGTTATATACTATTGGCCGATTAGAGAAGCTAATTAACCTGACCGTATGTCTGTGGGAGGAATCCCCCATGACATGTGGAGAGCATGCACTCCACACATGCAGAGCTGGGGGTGTGATTCTCCTGTGGCTCAGTAGCTTGGGCCTCTGTGACTTTGATTGGAAGTTTGCAAATTCCAATCCCATGCTCGGTAGAATAGTCACATCACCCTTGGGCCACTGAGCAAGGCCCTTAACCTTTTGAAAAATGCTGCAGGGGTGCTGGATAAATGGCTGACCCTGCACTAAGACCCCAAGCTTCACTTTCACATGTAAATGCCTCGAAGGAGAGTGAGATGGCAAGCATTCCAATGTTCCAGTGTGGCCCATGTAATAATGCTCGTCCTGACTTGGACCTAAAGGGTCACCAGTGTTTCCCAATCCTGTTCTTGGGCACCCTCAGATAAGCCACATTTTTGCTCCCTTCCAGCTCCTAGCCAATAAGGAACACAGAGTACCTGGTACCAGTGTGAGCTGGGAGGGAGCAAATATGTGGACTGTCTGGGGGTCCCTGAGGACTGGTTTGGGAAACACTTTTCTAGATAAAGACCTGGATGAACTGTTCTGCATAGAGCTTGATTTCTTTTGTCCTTCACCTAAAATAGTTTGCTGTGCGTGTGTGTGCACTTCTGGGTGTCTGGCTGGTCTCCGAGTGATGCTCTCCCCCCATTCAGGCTTTCTACCCAGCGGCCAATGCTGTGGAGGTCCTGTTTGGAGACACGCTGGCAGCCAGATGCATGTTTACGGGGGAGGGGAAGACCTCTGTCACCACCATCGGGTGAGTTCCCTATTCTTCTGATTATCTGTCATTGTGAAAGGAAACGGTTGATGTAAAAACCTGTCCTGTATTTTCCAGCTTTTTAGGGAGGAAAGTAAAGGCAGTTTGTAAGACCCCTCTTTAATCCAGCAAATTAGACTTGCAAAAGGGTAAAACCTTTGGTGCCATTTTATTACTGTCCATCCTGTCACAGAATGAAATGGCTGAGTTAATGTATGTAAAACAGAAAGCGTATATTCCTGACACGCAGCGGTTCTGTAGTGAACGCATGGATTCATCACGGACAGCGAGGTTTCTGTGCTGTCTGTGACGTGTGGGGGATTCAACTGCGATGTTCTCGAAGAAGCGTGGATGACATTCTAGCGGGAATCGAGGCATGACTGATGGCCTGTCTGCGAATCGTCTGGTTATTCCACTTGCGCGGTGTCAGATTTGAAGGAGCGTGCCATCGTGGTGCGTGACTGTTAGGTGAGGGTGCCTGTGTCTCTAAAACACCCCACCCTGCTCCCTCGCTTGTCTCACGCACCACATGAGCCTCCTGCACAAGAATGGAGAAGTGCCATTGAGCGAGTCTAGTTCCAGGAGGTCTCTAGGGGAATCTTTGTGTCATTCTGAGCTGGCCGCCCACCCACGTGTGTGTGTGTGCTCCGTGCTATCCTGGTTGCCATGGGGAGTGACTGCTGTGTGACACTACAGCCTTAGGCCGGGCTGATGCATCTCCGTCCCTGCCCCACACACACTCTCCCACCCTCGATCTGCACCGAAACACTGATAACTGAAAGACAACCCTTCTGCGCCACACAATGAGGCTCGGCGCCTTAAAGGATGAATGCTTCCCTCTTCCCATTCTGTTAAAGCTTTCCAGGGACACCTGTCTACCTTGCCTTTTGGGTCCTTAATTACCGTGCTCACCACTCGTTCATGTGGTATGATCTGTGTGTCTGCAGGGGCACCTCGGAGGACGAGATGTGTAACTTTTACATCATGTACTACATGGACAGCAAGCACGCCGTCCCCTACATGAACTGCATAGATGATGAGGAAAATGACCTGTTCAGAAATATCCCCAAAGAGGCCAATATCCCCATCCCTGTGAGTCCTGAGATGATGATGGTGATGCAGGCCCACGGACACCATGCAGGTAGAACGTAAACCTCTGGCCTCCTGTCTCGTTTTCTTCACACGTGAGATCTGGCTCAGGTTGACATTCTTTCAAGACTTGCTGGTAGCTACTTTAAATTATCACAGGTTTTGGTTACACCCTGCCCTATTTGATTCAGGATTTTATAAGGCCTTGCCCGTTGTAAAATCGAGACTGTAGTGTCTTTTTCTTTTTTTGTCGCGTTTCAAAGATTTTCACGATGGCGCCGATCTGCAGCAGAGGGAAGAGGAAGCCGGTTTGGACCAGGGTGAGTTGTCCTTGAAAGCTGCAGAGCGTAATAACAGAGTGTGACGGAGGCGGTTTCATCTTGGCATTTCTGTGCTCCCCTTCGGAGAACGTGTAAGTGTCGAAGTCCACTCGGTCCGCGGGATGCCACCGGGAGCGTGGGATGGAGCGCCAGCACCGGATAGGCGCCCCGGGAACTTAAAACGGAAGGAGGGTTGAAGGGAGATTAAAGTCAAGGGAGGGGTGGAATGCGGGGGCTGTTTAAAGAAGCAGACATGGGGGAAGACGTTGATTGAAAGTGACATTGAGCAATGCTGATGTGTAGTGTAAGAAAACTGTTCTGTGGCACCCGGGAGATAGACCGTTATCATTAATATTCTTCGGTAATTTTTAGTTTTTAGTTAATTGTTATGTTTTTTTGTTCATTGAAGGAAGCTATCTCTGAACTATAGGCAATAGTGTTTATGAATAATAATCAAAAAAATCTAAAGAAAATATGTTTAAGATTTCAATTTGAAAATTCCATTATTGTAGCTAAATGATTAGTGGCTTCAGATAGCCTAATTAATTATTCCAATTACATTTGGTGTGGGCAATGCTGATTGGTTTTGCTTCCAAGAAAAATATCCGATGGCTTTTGGGAGACCTGGCTTTTATTACCAGTAATGGAGGTGGGGAGATACAGCAGAGGATGGAGGAGATATCAGCTTTGAGGTTGGTGCTCGGAGGCAAGACGATGTTACCATGGATACACATCCCTCGTAATGTTGCATCACGTTCAAGGATTTTTAGAATCTCAGCATAAAGTATCCATGTGATATTTATTGTGGAAACACTCTGGTTCTATTTGCTGTCCAGTAACTGAGTCAGCAGAGAATTATTCCATAAATAAAATATAACATACAGCTGTCTTAAAGCAATTAGGGACTGTTCCCTATTGATTCAAGCTGCGGTACTAAAGGTAATGCTCTTGTTTGCTATAGTTTGAGGGTGCAGCCCTTTAAATGAAATGGCACCTGCTGTGAAAAGCTTTAAAGAGAATGGACTTTTTTGTATTTGCTCTTCTCATACTGACCTTTGATTTGATGCCTTTAGTGGAAATTATTGATAGTCGACATTTAGTGTATCAAATATATCCTTATGGTGAATTTCTTTAGACTTAAATAGGTCTAACTGAGCTTTGTCTCTCTAACTGTATCTATTCCTCCAGAACAAATAAATAATTAATGAAGTCTTTGTTACAGGTATAACTTCATTATTCCATAACCTAAAGTGTGCACATAGTCAGTTCTGAATAGTCAGTATTTTTATTTTATTTTTTAAAATTATGTTTGTGTGAAATCGACTGCAAATTGGCAACGGGTGGCGTGCAAACGGCAGTGATATCATTAAAGGATCGTGTATCGGATTTGCCGCTTCTTTGGAGGATGGAGGACCAGTTGGCAGATGCGGCCGTCAAATGAGTTGTGACTGAGTGGCTGGAGCTGTGCCAGAGGGCCGGGTATTTAAGCGAGCAGATTGCCCCGGCGGTCCTCAGAGAGACCGCATCCATTAGCATGCCTCATTCTTTCCACCGCAATGCTCCATTTCCCGCCACGAGCCTAATCTCTGTTAGAGCCGCTCGCTGTACACAAGTAAACAAGGTTGTATCCACTGATTTGCTTTGGGGAATCTCAGTGCTTCACAGAAAAATGAATAACTTCCCTGCATATTGGGACAGCCGTAATGGAAGATTATTCTGGACACCGGATGGCTCGGTATATTTCGGCAACGTTAGATCAGGTTAATCTGGCGATGACACACTTACCCTGTAGTTAGCATTTTTAAACAGACCGCTATTCATTTGGCGCTTTTCCACTGGCATACAGGAACCAGGCCGTACCTGACCTGTACCACCAAGAGACGCTAGTTGCAAAGCGGTTCCAGCTCACTTTCGATTTTCCACTGCAGAAAGGTTGGCTCGGTAAAAGTTGCCAGGTTAGGAGAGACAGTGGCTTAAAACCTAAGAGACACTTGTTTACTGCCCACACGCGTTATGTTAGCAGCGGATGCTAGTGGAATTAGCATTAACTTGCAAATTTAAAATTTTCAAATTCAGAGTTATTGGGAAAGTATCAGTACATTACAATGTGCAATTCTACTAATAATGAGTAATATATAAAATATGCCCTTTTTTGCTTCAGATGGTTCATGTATATCAACACAGATCACCGGTTATTTCTTGTCTTTGTGTTTTTCGACCAATTGGTGGTGATGCAGCCAGCTCAGTTTATTCATGTTTTCACTGGCACGCTAGTTAGCTGGGCCATGTCAGCACGGGTACAGCTCGGGTACAGCTCGATTCTTGGAGGCAGTGAAAAAGCACCAATAGACCCCCATCCATCTGTTCATCTACCAATTGCCGGTACAGCGCTGGAGCTGAAACCTGTCGCAAGGGTACACCCTGGACAGGATGGAGGCTATTACCACAGTGATTATTATGAATGCGGTTTTTCTAACTGGCAACAAATAATGCTGCATTGGTTCACTGTGATGTATCTGTGTTTTTGAACATTTTCCATTGACTATAAATGAACTGGGGAAATTTAAGTAAAGTCTCATCGAAGAAGGAAAGCACTTCGGCGTCAAGCAGGGAGTTGGGAATTGCTGTTGAACCCTTGAGTAAAGCACCTAACTTGGATTGTGTAAGCAGGTCGTAGTCTGTTTGGACAGAAGCATCAAACAAGCAAACAAAAAAACACCTGATCCCTTTTCTTTTTTCTCAGGCTTAGGAAAATTAGATACTGTAAATTTTCTATATTTTTTTTTTCTTTTTTCAAAAAACCTTATCTTCTGCATGTTTAAACATATCAGTGCTTCCCCAGTCTCACCATTGATCCTGCTGATCAAACGAATGGAGAATTCTGTCCTAGAGCAATCAGATTGGACGTGAAGGCCCCTCACTCATCAGCGTTAGGAAGGCGATTGTACTGCCACGCTTTAAACCCAGTGTGAAATGGCTGGAGAGCCTGTGCCCTGCCAATAGCTGAGCCGCTTTGCCTTGCTGAAAAGTGCTCTTTGCTGCAGGGCAGGGAGAGCATGGGGATTGTCAGCACCTCTCGCAAAACCGCACCACATGTTTATTTTAAAATGCATCATTTTGCCGCCCCTTAGCAAACTCCCAGCGGGGAGGTGTGCACAGACCTGTAAAAATAAGCAGCCCAAACCCAGTTTTCCAAAGTGCCATTCCTGTATTACAAAGTGTCAATCCTTCATTGGCGTATCCAAAAAACCATGGTAAGCTTCCCTCATGGTGAAGAGGGAATGATAGCAGAGATTCTGCCGCATATGAGTTTTTCTGAGTCTGTTTTCGCCGTCTGGCTCTGTTCGTCTTCAGACTGCTTTTCACAGCATATGTAAATACAGCTCAGGGTTACTGGAAAGTGAACGCCACTTGTAAACCTTTGGGAGATGCTTACAGGTGCCTTTCTGGCAGCGGTTTGGAGATGGGAGGAGTGAGAACAAAACGGCATGCACGTGTCAGCTTATGGGATGGCGGGTAGGATCAAATCTAAGAAATGCAAGTAAAAGCCATATGTGTTCATAACACAAGAAGACTGATTAACTACATCAGTGTTTTGCAACCCAGTCCTCGGGGACTCCCAAACACGCCACATGTTTGCTCCCTCCCAGCTCCCAACACACCTGCACCTGGTATTCGCTGTTCTTGATTGTTTGGTTCAGGTCTGCTGGGAGCTGGGAGGGAGCAAAATGTGCATTGATTGTGGATCCATGAGGACTGGGTTGAGAAACATTGAGCTGTGGAATCGCCCAGAATCATCCTCATTGACCAGACCCTTGGGGTTAAAGTAGATATGACAGACAAAAAAATATGCATTGGGTGGAGGGGGATTTACAGGATTTTAATAACATGATAGCACAAATCTTTTTGCATAGAACAACAAAGCACAGTTTCATTTTTTAAGGTCAATTTATTTTTATATAGCGCCTTTTAGTGCTTGGTGTCAATATTGGCACTCCAGCCACTGGAAAAAAACTCACACTGGTTGATTTGGACTAATGTGGTGCTGAGGTATCACCTGCTGCATGGCTGCACTCAGGTTCTCATCCCTGAGGTGGTTTGTTGTGGGGTGAGTGTGGCATCGCACTGTAATCACTGCATGCTCCTTACCCAGCGCCTTTCTTAAGGTGGCCCCAAGGCACTTGACAAGAGTGTGTGTGTCATTTATATAAAATGGTGCATGAAACAGGAAAAAATAAAGGAAGAAAGAATGGCAGTAGACAACGGTGGAGAGTAATCGGTTGGTGGTACTTTCAGACCACAGTAAAACACTCAGACCCAAATAACGAACTCGGAGAAACATAATGACCTTATGAATGTTTCTTCGGTGCTGGGTGAAACACTCAGTGTCATTACACACATCACTAAGCACTCGACTGTGGTCCACTCCCCGTGGGGAGGGGGGCGTGTCTGCTGTGCTAGCACACTGTTGGATCTGGTGCTCTGCAAATAGTGAAAGCTATTGAGCTCTGGAAAATCCATTAGTCAATCTACAGCTTAATCTACTTGTTGAAGGAAAAGGCAATAGTGGATTTGCATCCCTCCATTATGTCTGGTGACCGTAGGGTGAGTTTAGGTGAGAGATACATGATTTACTCTGCACTATAAGACGACTTGAATTCTCGAATCCGATTGGACCGAATGGTGTTGATAAATTTTTCTGTAATTGCACACAGTGCCAGCCAGGCGAATCACAGCAGTAAAGCAGTGTGCTATTATAATCTTTAATTCTAACTAATGTTACTTAAAATTCCTGAAGTAGGATACATAATTAATACACAATTAACAGAAACTATAAAAATGTTTGATCATTGGGCAGAATAAAGTAGTTCTACTAATAAATGCGTTTTCAGCTCATAAATATGAAAATAATGTGTTTTGGTACAAATGTGCAAACCAAATGTATAGTAATGTCATATAAGCAGGTCACTGCACTCCAAGCTGTGCATTAACCCTTACTTAACATATTGTGGTGATCTCATTCTCATACTGGTTATTTTTTCTCGAGTGCTCAAGATAAGGGGCAGGGACAGATTTTACTAAATAGACCTTTTTCTGCTTATGTAACTACTTTCCATCACAGTTGTTTTTTTCCCCACCATTGACAGATAAGTAAATGAAGTTGCCATGGTTTCCTGAGCAGGTGCAGTCGTACACTCACCCTCGTGTCGTGGACACCATCATACCATTCGTTCCCACAGAGTGACTATTCAGACCGCCTCCTGTTGTCTCTGCTAAATGACCCTCCATGGTCACCACTTTCACTAAAGTACGACTTCAAGATGGGAGCTGAGTTTTCACAGTTTGACGTTTCCCTGCTCATGATATGGTATAGCATCGTACTGACAAAAAAAAAAAAGTCATCTGAATGTCAAGGTATCAAGTCTGACCCTTGGCACTGTTTTTTGAAGTAATACCAGAATTACTATTGTGTATCTGTGATTCTGAATATCTTTCCATGAGGACCATGAACCTAAGACACTCATTATGTCTTGCTCTCCAGCCTAGATCATGACAGCTTGATAAATCACTTGCTATATTTGCCTTCTCCTTTATTAGGACACAAATTCTGTGGCTGTCATTCAAGGCCCTTTTGTTGTCTCTCTCTGTTTGCTGGGCTGGTACTGATGGATGAGCTCAATAAATAAGGACCGGATACAGCTCATCTATCATTGTAGGTGGAGCTCAGCTCCTGATATGAACAGAGATGCTGGATAAGGCACTCCAGCCAATATCGGAGGAAGATATTTTGTGAGAAACCAGTTCTTTAAGTGACTGTTCTTCAGGAGTCGGCTTTTCCTTTAACATAGGTTGCTTGTGGAATGTGAGATGTCAGTGTCTTCATACTAGTCTTAATTTTCTCAGTCTCTGTCTCGATATTCTTGAGTGGAACATTTTGTTATATGAACGGAAAGAATTTCAGTTGATTTTTAACTGCTTCCGCCTATGAATCCAGGTTTTTAAAAAAACATTTGTTACCTTTTCCATGTTATGGACTTCAATAGCTCCTCTTCTGAGGTCATCTGAAATCTCTTTTGGTCAGACCATATTGAATTTGAGCAGAATTCTGTTGTGAAGAGCATAAGAGCAAAAATTGTCTGGGCTTATTTTTTTTGTATGGCAAGGCTGGTCAAATCGGTACCCATATTGATTGGAACACCTGACTCCAATTACCCTCTTTTCAAATGCTCTTTATGCTCAAGGTACTTATACTTTTTCATCAATGGCCTTGATTGTTTAAACCAGAGCTTCTCAAACCCCCAGGGACCCCCAGACGGTCCACGTTTTTGTCTCCCAGTTCTTTGGGAGCTGCTCAATAAAGACTGGACAGCATAAACATGTTGTGTGTTTGATAGATAAGGGAGGAATCCAGATGATTCCAAACGGTTTATAAACACCTTCTCACAATATGCTAATTCGGACCAGCGTGTCCGCATCTGACCTTTGGCTGTGGGAGATTGATCATGACCAGAGAGCAGAATAAGTGCTTATTAGTGCATCGAGCATGACGCTGTGCGGGTCCCCTTCTCCGTGTGGAGTCCCACAGAACGCCCTGGACCCAAGCTGCGGCCGCAGATTGAGTAATTTCACAGCCTCGTCAGCAGGAGCAGTCCAAAAGACAATTTTATGGTTGGGCAGCAATCCGTGTAAGTATGAAGCAGCAGCGGAGATGGGCTGCCCCCAGCTCAGTGATCGCCATCGCATAAGTGAAATGAGTTTAGGTGAAAGTGAATGCGGAGATCAGCACATTCCCGGAGGCATCTGGAAGACCAGCTTTAGGGAACGTGACGTGATGAGATGTGGAGCCTGCCCAACCTGGGTGGTCACATGACATGGTGGGGAATAGACCAAACCAGGGTGGTTACAAGATACAATGAGGAGCCATCCAAAACATGGTGATCACATGACATGGCATGGACGAAGCCAAAACATGGTGATCACATGACATGGCATGGACTAAGCCAAAACATGGTGGTCACATGACATGGCATGGACTATGTCAAGCCAGGCTTTCCCCCAATGCTCTGTCCTTATTTGGCGTTTTCTCTCTCTCCCTTCTATTTCATATCTAAGGTTCTCCTCTGCAGCTGCGTCCTCTCCTGGATCTACTGTTCTACTTGTTCCCTCCCTGAAAGTTCTCCCTTCATAGCCTACTCTTCCCTCTCTTCCTTGTTTTCTGTGCAGGTGACTTCTATTCCCTTCTTTCCAAACTCCTAGGGGAGCGGGAGGACGTTGTCCACGTGCATAAGTATTACCCCCCAGAGGCAGAAAGAGCCCAGGCGGATCTGGTGGCAGAAATCGATAGCATAATCCAAAAGAAGGACCTGCTTGGGCCCAACCCAAGGGTAGACCCCAATGAGAGGGGGAGCACTATTCTCGTGAGGGACAGAATTCACAAATTTCACCAGTTAGAGTCTACTCTTAAGCCCCCTGGGAGGAAGATAATGCCGGCTAAGACACCAGGTAGCACCGGGGAGAGAACTCGGAAACAAGGTGGGTCTGAGCCTTGTTTCAAATTGATTAAAGGAAAGAACAATCATTAAAATACTCTTTTACTACTATTATTATTATTCCCTTTTATTTTGAAAGTTTTTTTTCCCCCCATCTCATTGTACTCGAAAGCTGTAGTCTTTCCAGATATTGGTGTTCTCTGCACGGTACAAATACAAATTCATTTCAGTGGATTTAAGTCAGATTATAGCGATAGAGATTTTTTGCATTCCCTCTCCTTGGAATCAGGATGGATTTTAATATGAATTCTGTGGCCTGGCATTAGCCTCAGCTGTCACCAGCGTGTTCAGCATGCGGACACGCCAGAGGTTCTTCTTGCATGTCACCTTGGTTTCGGTGTAGGGAGGTGCAGGGGTGCGAGTAACTCAGCCCGCTGAGATCTTTCGCATGCGGCTGGAGTCCTTTCCTATACGGTTGCAGTTTGTACTGATCGCGCTCTGAAGTGTCATAAGTATAAATGAGTTTGTGCCAGGCATCCTCCTCTCTTAAGACATGAAAGGCAGGTGTATGCTTGTTGGCCTTGTGTTCTTAATTGCTATTCCTCCTGGTGTATAGCTTCTGAACATTTAATTAAAAAGCTTTCAGTATTGTTTGTCTCAGAGTGCTATAGTCATGCCCTTGGAAAAAAATGCACAGAGGAACTAGCAAGTGTGCATGGAAGACAATAGGATTCCCACTGAGTGGCCTCCCTATGTTTGTTCAGTGATACTGTGTGTGGGTTCCTGCTTTATAATGATTGATTATAACCTGTCCTCAGGGCCTGTGACATGCGTATTCTGATGATCAGTATTTGCAGTTTCTATGGTGATGTGTAAATGTTTGATTTATGAATGTGTAGTCAGTGTTGTTAGTGATTCGACTTGGTCTCCAGTAGAAGCAGTCTTTGGTTTGCTTGGTTTGGAAGTACCCTGATTATACTGGGTGGTTGTCTGTAAATGTGCTGTTATGTTGTCATTTTAGCCTAAAGCAGGCATTTTAAGAATCAAATGTGCAGTTCATGCCTTTTTTTTTAGGAAATTGCCAAGAGATTGTTGCCTGCAACTGGATGTTAAATTTTCATTCCACATTCTAAATAAAATGTTTATTCAAACGTGTCTAAACCATGACTGAGTTTATACTGTGTTAATACCGTTGTGTGCAAATAGCCTGATACACCATCAGAGCGGAAAACAACCTGGCTTCTCCCCCCCCCCCCCCAATTCTTAATTTCTCCTTTGATCATTTCATTATTATTTTGTGACCACTGATTAGCATGTCAACTGTCTTTTCCCCAGTAATCTCCTTCTGCTTCATTATGCATTTTGAAATGAACCAGGCATGTCACTTGACTGGTTAGCATACCGTTGCAAACTCTAGCGTGTTTCATTTGTCTGTTTCAGCATCTGTTGCCTGTACTGAAACAGAAAGTTGCGTATACCTAAATGCCATCCCTTTAGCATTTAAATATAGCTTGTCACTTGTGTTCCTTGCTCTGTTTACAAAGCTCTGCTGTTGCTGATCAGTGTGCAGCAGCTTACAGCAGGATTTAGATTACATTAATTTTTAAAAAGGAGGAGTTGGTGTGCTTGCCATTCAGTATATATACATGTATCCAATATCTTTACTAGATTTATGGGACTATTCACTAGCTGGATTACAATATCTATGTGTGGATTGGGGCATCTGATTGACCAGTGGTACCATGTGATGGTTTTATGCTGGAAGTTTCTTAAAAATGTCCACTCACCTGTGTTTTTTTCTGTAGGTTATCACCTTGAGGAAATGGTGGACTGGCCAGAGGTCCAGCTCCAGTTAGGCCAGGTGTCTGGTTTGGCGGTGGATTCCAGTGACAACCTGGTCATCTTTCACAGGGGTGACCACCGATGGGGTGTGAAGTAAGTGATGCCGGCACAGGGGGTGACCTGCTAATGATTTCTGGGGGCTGCTAATTATGTGTCCGTCACAACAAACTCGGATGCACTCTCATCAGATTACTGCTGGAGCTCTCTGCTAAATGACGATAAGGGAGTCTGGTGCCAAATGTCAGCCGTCTGAGGTGCCCAAGCGATTGATAGTCTTCCAGTAGTGCAGTTAGTTACAGCGTAAGAGAGCTGCTCACGGCTTTTCAGACTCTCAGGGGCTGCTCTTTACCTCCCAGTGGGAGCATGTTGCCTGAGGTACTGAGCTTTGACCCAGTGCTGCTCACAGTCTTCTGTTCCCTGACCTCATATCTACTGTTCCAATGAAATTATATGGACGGCTCTACTTCAGCAAGAGTTAATGCAACATTAAGTTTCTTCATTTTTGCAGCTGGCCAAATTATTATCCATTTTCCAGGAAATGATATTTAGACTGGAGTCATTAACGGAGGCCTGACCACTACAGATATGGCTAAGATTAATATGCCATAAAGATATCGGGCTCCTATACATATTTAAAGGGATTTCAAGGTCACTGCAAAAAAGTACCTGGCGATATGGAGTTCATCGGGTTACTGGTGTTGGCCTGTTGCGCGTGAGGACAATATCCAGGGTAGGTGCTGGGAAGGAGTGATTGTAGGATTTTTTTAAGTTGGAGGGGGCATGAGAGGGGCCGACCAATGATGTGTTTGGAATCGGTGAGTGACGGGGAAGGGGCTCTCTGGGTGCCAGTCAACTTTCAGCTGGAGCCAGTTCCTCTGTGTTCCCATCCCTGGCACTGGGGACAGAATAGCAAGGCGCTCATTGCAGATGTGGGAAAAAAAAATCACTCTAGAAAAATAAAGCAGGTGATGTTGTCAGCTGTGATAGGTGCTGATTGGCTCGGTGGTGCAGGTGTGGAGTTATCCCTCCTTATATTAATTTTATGAACGAACCATCTGCGGCCTTTAATCAGTCAGCCCTAAAAATTGCAGGAAAAAAGCCCATTAAGCTGACACGATCGGCTGCATTTTCGAGCACAGGTGCAGGGCGGGGGAACTGCCATTGCTCCCAGTTTTCCACACGTGAGTTCTGCTGACCGCAGCCACCAGACTTGAAAGATAATTATCTCGCCCGCAGTCTCTCTGCTCTGTATCGTTCACGCGCGGCCATGGCGTGAGAGCTCCTGGAGTAGCGTTTTCTGGAATAACATTAACATGATGAGCACCACTCCAGGGAAGGGGGGGGGGGGCGGCTTCCGTTTGAGCCGTCCTTGGCTCAGCGCTCCCTGACCCACCTGTCGCGCTTCGGGATGGAAGGGGGGGACAGGGGAATTAATGACGCAGGGCGCAGGTGATGAGGGATGGCCTAGTTCATCCATTCATCAGCCCCAGCTCTGTCAGCAGCCCTGGTACCCGAGACTCTGCACATAGGACATCTCCCTATTCATCAAGTACCACGGTTCAAGCCAGTAACAAATGAGCACTGTGGGTCCATTCAACGCTGCAATTAACATGCCGTTAAGGGCTCATGCCTCCTAATTATACCAAAACAAAAAAAAACCTTAATGTAGGATTCTGTGTTTGTGCCTTATTAATTCCTCATTTATTCCATTACTGTCAAGTCACACCAACCATATTCAGTAACACAGCATACAGTGACGTAACGTAACATTTCCCTGCCCATGGTGCTACATGTACAACTACAGTGCAGAGAGATTGGGCAAGTGCAGGGAAAAAAACATTAAAAACATCAAGACACAATGTAAAAGTAAACAATGATGCAATGTTCACAGTGATGGAAGCAGCAGAGCATCTAAGTGATATGTAGGAGTAAATAAATATGTGAAATAGCCATGAATAATTGGTATTGGTAACTGGCAAGTAAACTGAGTAAGTGCTGGTGGATGGCAGATTTAGTGTAAAATCCAAATGCCTATGAACTGGTGGATTTAGTGGTCCAGAATACAGATTAAGACAACGACTGCGTAAAACTTCCAAGAAGATGCTTCTTTGCTTGCTGCAGGGACAGCAAGTTGTTCATTGATGGTTAAGAAAGTGGTTTGCCTTTTTTGATATGTCGTTTGCGGTCTTATGGCTGGGTAGCTATTATATATGGTAATCAAGTCATTTTTTTATTTTATTTTTTTTAGCTCTTTTGACAACCAGCGCATTTACCAGCAGCGTTCGTTGGGTCCTATTCAGCAGTCCGCAATCCTGGTGGTGGATCCTGTCAAAGGAAAAGTGCTCAAAGCTTCTGGGAGAAACATGTAAGCACTACACCACACCGCCGTCCTGTGTAGCTAATGTAAACCCGCTTAGCTACGTTGAAAGCGGCCTTTTGAACAAACCACCTCATTAGGCGCGTTTTTAGGTGTTCCTGTGTGACCTTTATTTAATGTGTGTAGACGTTACTTTTTACAGCAAACTGGAGCAGCTTGTGGTGCGAGGATAGGGGGTTAAAAAAGCCGTTCAGGGGATTTAGAGTAAACAAGCTGTGTTTTGTTTGTCAGATGACATCGATTACTTTATTCTGGCCACTTTTGTTTCACCCAAAAGGTCACAACAGGGTTTTGAATCATATTTACGATTAACGGTATATGTCAGTATTAGGTGGACATAAAGGGCAAATGTAAATACAATGGCTGGGAAACATTGTATATTATGTAGGATTGTAGGTTTATATAAATATATTTAACTGTGTATTTTCAAAGCATTCGATTATAACGTCATACTGATTTTGATTTTACTGATGCTGCTTCTATATGTACAGTATCAACCCTAAGCCTGCCTTGCAGGTTCTACCTTCCTCATGGTATAACCACAGACAAGAGCGACAACTATTGGGTCACTGATGTAGCACTTCATCAGGTAAACATGCATATTATTTCTGCTTTGATACATTTTTTTTCTTTTGCTTTTGTTTACACTAAATTATTTGTATGGGCTGCATTTTGTAAAGTTCATTTCAAATATATTACTGGAAGAAACTTGGAAATTGTAAAGAAAAATGCAAACGCACAGTCGAACGTGTGTATCATGAAGGTCAGTCTGCTGGGACCCTCGCGTGGACTTTGCAGACTCTTTGGACGTCAGCCTGAAGTTGAGGTTCTTGTCCTTGAAGGTCTTCAAGCTGGGTCCTGATGGGCGAGACAAGCCCCTGGTAGTCCTGGGGCAGGCTTTCAAACCGGGCGATGACAAGAGCCACTTCTGCCAGCCTACCGATGTGGCTGTGGACCCCCTGACTGGGAATGTCTATGTGTCTGATGGCTATTGCAACTCTAGGATCCTCCAGTTTTCTCCAGAGGGCAACTACCTGAGGCAATGGGGAGCAGGTAAAGGAGCATGCAAACAGCCCCAGTCGTGCCATACACACACCTCATTTTTACCTTTTAGAGTGTTGTATAGAGCACACTTTCCATTATGTGCCTTTCCTATTCATTTATTAAAATATTGATTCTTCCATATCCAGAAGTAGGGATTTAATCATACCATTTATTATGACGTTTATCATTGAATGATCTATCAGAGTGTATCAGCTTTCTGTATAGTTTTTGGTGCATTGTGGCAGACTCTCACTGGTATTGTAAATATCTGCAAGCAGGACACTGCTGATTCTGAAGTGATGTGGTACTTAATGAGCTTTGTATATTAAAATCAATGGGAAAACTTATACGGCATCAGCGAAGCATCCTTTTGGTGTAAAATGTGTAACAGTTGTCCCAGCTGTGCTTTGTATATAAATATAATTTCTAAGCTGATTATTTTCCACTTCCTGCCCAACTGTCCATAAACAGTCGCTCAACAATGGCTACACCTGCTTATGCTAAACGTTTGATGATGATTTGGCTTTGTTTCA
Organism: Hippopotamyrus pictus; assembly: GCA_026781145.1. Lineage (NCBI taxonomy): Eukaryota > Metazoa > Chordata > Actinopteri > Osteoglossiformes > Mormyridae > Hippopotamyrus > Hippopotamyrus pictus. The sequence continues at coordinate 789,956 of JAODLC010000123.1, read as the reverse complement.
ACTTTCAACCGCTAATCGCATCATTCCTTTCCGTCCTGCTTCAGAGTCTTCAGACAAGCGCAAAAGGATCCCGTTTAAAATCCCACATAGTCTGGCATTTTTGCCAGACAAACGGGAGCTCTGTGTGGCCGACCGCGAGAACGGACGGATCCAGTGTTTCTTGGCTGAATCTGGACAATTTGTGAAGGAGATCAAGAAGAATGAATTTGGAGGAGAGGTGTTTGCGATCTCCTACTCCCCTGTGCATGGTATGTTTGAGTTTTCTTTCCTTACTGCATTTTTCAGTGCTGTTCCCCCATAAATATGTATTAGTTTTTCTTTTATAGGTCACACATACAAAGAATCAATCAGTCAAAGTTGTATTTGTCACATATTTATACTCGGTACACTGTGCAGTGAAATGCTTGGTTGCCGAGCTCCAAGACTGAGAAACGGGTCATAAGTATAAAGAGACAAAACATCAAACAATAATCATAAATGGACACCGTTTGTGGATATTTTGCAGTGAAGGTGACAGTGCAAAGAGCCAAATGAATAAATGTCAGTATTTTCGTAAGTAAACTGTATAGTGGGAGTACAGTTAGCTCAAATAGAGCATTGTCATGGGTTCAAATCCCAATTGAGCATATAGAAATCTTTAAATATGTAATTGTTGCTTTGGATAACACTGTCAGATGAATGAATAAACAAAATGAAGTGAGTAGGTGGGCTTGGCCATGAGTTGGCTATAGTAGAACATTGGTCACAAATGGGTCCTAGACAACGTGCTCATTTAGGATCAAAATCACCTGGGAAGAAAATGCTCTGGACTCATATTAAGGGTTTGACTTGTTTAAGTTTTTATCCATCAAAATGAGAAGTCAAATCTTCTAGTTTTTTCCTTTATTTTTTTTTAACATGGTTAATATCTGTCATTTTTAACTGCACTGCTTGCAGTGTTCTGTGGTTATATTAAGCTGCCCTTGACTTAACATTCCATTTTAAAATGTGTGGTTTAAGACCTTGATGACTGATATCACCTTTAGCAGTGAAAGTTTAGATGGGTTTCAGTCACAAAACAGAGAGAACATATGAAATGTATTATTTTTGCAACTTAATGGGCCAGGTGCTATGAGAACAATCGTTTAGTTTTAACTTGTATCCATTTAGCATAAAAGCAGAAAAATAATCTATTGATCCATCTGTCCATCTTCCAACCACTTATCCAATTGTGTTTTGAATTATCTGTAAACTGGCTTGAATACTTTTGAACTGTATAGCTGTGACAGACTACTGTGACCCAGTACTTTTAGGAAATTGAGTTAAACGTGCGTGCTAAAGACCGAAACACTGCTGAGTTTACTGTGTCCGGTTTTTATTGCCACTTAATTCTTTTGGAGCTGCGTTTGTTGACTGCTGCATATATACACCAAAGATATGTCAAGGATTCGTCCTCACTGTCTCAAGTTATTTTTCAGCTGTTTGTCCATCTATTTAAAACCATTTTGCTTTGTGCTTTTAGGAGGCCTGATATATGCGGTTAACGGGGAATCCGCTTACGGTCAGTCGGCCATGCCGCAGGGATTCGTGATCAGCTATTCCACCAAAGAAATCCTGGATTATTTCAGCCCAGATACTCAAGTAGGTTATTTTATTTATTTTTCTATAATGGTGCAGTTCTTTTCATTTGTTTGTGCTTTATCACTCTCTGAGTCAACAGATCCTCTTATTATATTACTTTATCTACTTTGCTTTGCTTTTTTTCAGATTAGTCATTGAAAGTGATTTTATTGTTCCACTTTGCCCATCAAATATGTGTTTAATTTATCTAATCCAGAACACAGGCTCTCTCCCCTGAGGAGCCGCAGGGTAAAACTGCTCTCTGGCTTCGCTAAAGTAAATGTATGGATAGTAAGTCATCTGACCTCTTCACTTTTCTGAGCAGGTTTTCCCCACTGCCTCAAAGCTGCCGACTCTCACGAGAGCCTTTGTTTTTCCCACCTCAGTCTCTCTGAATGCTGCTCACACTGGCATGTAGTTTAATCACCAGAGAGCTGAGACATTTCTTTGTGTGTCTGTCTGTGTGTGTGCGTGTCTGTGTCTGTCTGTGTGTGTGCGTGTCTGTGTCTGTCTGTGTGTTTGCTTTCCGTATTTGGATTTTCAGTTGGCAGTGGCCATGTTCCTCTGGGATTACACTTCTGGGTCCTTGCAGCATGTCCTGCTGCCTGCTTATCTTGCCCTATTTTTTTGTATTGGTTTTTACTTATCTGCCAATAACATACTGGACGAACTGTATGTATGTGAGAGGACAGTGCTCATGGTTACGTTTTTCTGAATTCTTGTATTACGACCATCATTTGCAGCATTGGCGTTTCCAGTTGATAACAAAAAGGCATTAAAAAAAGCCATGTAAAAATATTTTTGATACATTTTACCTTTTCAAGGTACTCTTGCACTGTGCTGCTGGATTGATTAAACAGATATTAAGGTAATTGTTGCTACCCATTAAATAATTATTGGATTATTAAGCTTTTATGTCCTTTCACACAGGAGTTCAAAATGCCACATGACATCGTTGTCACCAAGGACGGAAGTGTCTTTGTTGGGGATGTAGCCACTGATACGGTCATAAAGTTCATCTCTGCTGAAAGTAAGTTAATTTCATTAGGTAACCAGCTGTTAACGGCCTGAAGACCATGTAATGCCGGGCTGGCCCGGCCCTGGGCTCCAGCCACGTTAACAACTGGCATCTTGGTAGAATTAAGGAGACACAGTTGGCATTGGGCTACATGGTAATCAGTGCAGCCTTGCTAATGAGAGCTACAGTGAACCTTCTGGGAACCTCAGCTGCTTAAAACAACCACAGGCTAAGTTCATAAATTGCGATTAGTGTGATTAGAGGGTGGGATCAAGATTGATCTAACCCTCTGTCATGCTCACCCATGTAGGCTGCAGATATCTTTATTCTTTTATTCTTAATGCATTTCACTGTGATTAATGAAATTCTTATTTTGCAATATTTCAATACAGCTAAAGTAGCTCATGTGTCTGTTGAATGCCAAACGTTGTTTGAACTAAACAAGCCAGAGACCCAAGAAAAGATGAAAAAGTATGAATTGCTTAATTAAACAATTTATGGCTCTCTCATTAGGCACATCTGCAGTATTTAAAGCTGAGAAAACTCCTTAATTTCCATTTGTTTCAGAAGCCGAGCATCGTTCTGTGAAAAAAGGTGGAATCGAAGTTCAGGAAATTGAAGGTGAGGCTTCTGGTTATGATGTTTTGTATATGTCAGACTTTTAAGGCTAATCTACACTATAAAAAAGACTCAATTTGCATGCGTCTACCATGACACATGTTTTAGGCCAATTTACAATTTACGATCATGAATGATCACGGTGGTCATGTGACTCATTGCACTCATATGATTGTGCAGGACGAGGCTCAGTGTTCAAAGTGATCGCCGGGCCGATAAGCCTCACCCCCCCACCCCGAGAGTCATTTTTCAGTTTATAACTGCTTTCCTCCTCTTTCCAGAGACAGAGACATTCGTCCAGACCCATGTGAAGCCGCTGCAGGAGCTTCCAGCACAGCCTCCTGAAGCTGCCCCTCAGAAAACCCCAGAGCCACCCCAGAAGCTCAAAGAAAAGCAGAAAATAGAGAGTGTGGCCAAGCAGAGTGCGCAAGGCGTGTCTGTAGCCATCATCACCTCCCTCCTGCTTATCCCCCTGGTGCTGGTCATTGCCATTGGGGTGTTCCTACGTTGGAGGAAGACCAGGATGTACAGAGGTAGGCCTCTCTTCCCCATCATTTTTCCCAGTTAGCCGCCTGAGTTAGCGGTCCCCCTTAGCCACCCGAGTTAGCGGTCCCCCTTAGCCACCCGAGTTAGCGGTCCCCCTTAGCCACCCGAGTTAGCGGTCCCCCTTAGCCACCCGAGTTAGCGGTCCCCCTTAGCCACCCGAGTTAGCGGTCCCCCTTAGCCACC
>JAODLC010000123.1:773593-785892 GCA_026781145.1 Hippopotamyrus pictus | reverse complement strand
CCGAGTAAGCGGTCCCCCTTAGCCACCCGAGTAAGCGGTCCCCCTTAGCCACCCGAGTAAGCGGTCCCCCTTAGCCACCCGAGTAAGCGGTCCCCCTTAGCCATCTGAGTTAGCGGTCCCCCTTAGCCATCTGAGTTAGCGGTCCCCCTTAGCCACCTGAGTTAGCGGTCCCCCTTAGCGTGCTCTACCCCACACCACTGGCAGTCATCTGACGTAAAGCTTTATTTCTATCAGTGTCAGTTTTAATTGCAGAATGAAAAATATAAATTGTTGCATTTTTTGTTTTGCCTTAGATGACAGCGAAGTGAAATTGGAACCCAGCTCCTCTGGGGGATTACTGGAAAAAATTAGGGGTAAGTGAGCTGATTACATATTTAATCAGACGTTCAGCAATGAGAATTTGTGCAATCGTTCGTTTTTGTGTTGGGCGACCTTAACGATATGGAACTTAGTATCAGTTGGAAAGAGAAGGGAAAATCATTGCCCTGGTCATCTTTCAGACAAAATATACTGAAAGCTACAATAGAGTGAAATGAGGAGGGCAGGGCAGCCATAGTCATAATGAGGATAGGGATTAAAGAGGGTCAGCAAAACGCTTCACATTTATCTGCCTTTTTTGGAAGATTAACATACAAATTCAGGGAAGGATGACAGCAATGTACAATGAAATGGGTTGTAATGCTAGAACATAATTTAAAAAAGTGACTGGGGAGAAAAACGTTTAGTACTTTTCTTTGTTGCATTTTATGAATGGGTTGGCTCAAAAAAAATCAAGAAACCAGAAGCCATTTTTAAAAGATCACAAGACTCTCGTAGCTAGAAGCCAGCTGAGGCACGCTAACTGGTCTGCCTCATTTTATTATATTTTATTTCTGAATAATTCTGAATAAAGATGAAGGCAGAGTTGAGGCAGAACTGCTGCTCTTCCCAAGCACAGCCCATATCTGAGTCAAGTCATCTGTCGGTTATGACCACAAATCCCCTGGTGGAGTGAAGCATATACATCACCCAGGGTGTCTCATGGGGCTGCAGGCTTCTGTACTGCACAGGGCCCTACGTGACCCAAGCTCTGCTTTCTGCGGGCTGCCAAGGGGTCAGGGAGGAACTGGATAGGAGTGTTTTAAATGCTGTACGACTGTGTGATGTATTGAAATTAAACTAATACGGTATTGATCGTGATGCCAGATTGTGGGGTGTGGTGGAAATGTCAGGGGAGCCACGAGTGAGGCTTGTTGTCCATGTCTGAGCGTGAAATCGATCTGCGGCAGCCGTCTGCATGACCTTCCCTGGCTTGTGCTGCTCACTGAAGTGTCTCCCAGAGCAGAGTATACATCCTTGGGGGCCGGGGGGTGCCGCAGCTGTCCAGGCCGCATGCCGCGGGAGAGGCCGCAGGCTGGCTCACCTCCAGTGGATGATCTCTTCAGACTGCCCAGAGTGATCCCTTCAGTTTTAGCGTCGTGTGGCCTGTGACGCTGGTGACCTGATGTGGCCGAAAAGACACTGCCACCATCTGGGTGGAGGACTTGCAGCCCTCTCTTTTGGATACCTGATATCTGATCACCCTCGACGGCTGTAGTAGATATCCTTCGTCTGCTACCTCCACCCCCACGGGGCTCCCTTGGATCAGGCATATGGAGCCCATGGTGGCTCGTAGTGAAACCTAAACTAAGGCTCATAATCTCGTGAACAAGGTTGTCGTGGTATCTGCCAGAATTTGGTAGGCATGTAAGTGGGCTGCTCCTCTCTCAGGAAAACAAAACAAAAAAACATTTTTTCCTGGAGTTTTGTGTCATAACTCATTTCTTTTGTACTCTCCCCGCCTAATCATTACACCTGTTTTTTAGGTTGAGTAGTCCATGCCACAGCTAAACTCTGGTCAATTCAGGCATAATTGCAGTAGGTCCCAGTAGCCCTGCACGCCTCAGTGATCTGACCTTGGGGGTTCCGCAGTAATGTTGCAGCGGGAAGCCTGAGTCCCTCTAGAATTGAGTCTCAAAAAAGACTCCGGGAGCCAGTGGCTCCACATTGTGAAAACAGCAGAGTGTCGGTCTTGGCGCTGGAGCGGAATGAAAGAGCCTTTCAGTGCAGCATCCCCTCTTTCGGCTGTCTGCTCTACACAAGAACTTCCCCTGAAAGTGCCTCCTTTGCTGTGACAGATGGTCCATCCTCCGCGGGTCCAGGCTGTGGTGAGGGCGCACGCATGGGTCAGCACTATCCTGTAGAAATTTTTCATCGCACTTGTGCATAGGGATTAAATGTCTCAAAGTATGGAAAAACTGCCCTCTTGGGCAAAATCCATCCCTTCACTCCAGAAGCCTAGGTTATACTGCTAAACACTACTGTTTAGCTGAGGAGGGAAGAACAGCTGCCCAATATTAGACGCAGCATAAAGTAAATGGGGAGAATTCTGAAGATGGTCCGCTTTGATAGTGCATTCAACTATGGATTTATCTTGACATGACAGCAGCATCACCGTAGGAGTTGGGTCCAGATTCAGGTCCAGACTGGTATTTTTTTTCAACCAACCAGTTCAGTACTTTGTGACTGTGACTCTTTATGCTCAACTGGCTGGTTGAAACAAAATCTTGGTCTGGAATTTTACTGTATGGACCCGAATTACCCAACTCTGGTGACTTATCGTAATGCTGTGGACATTTTGTAATAGATAATATTATTGTGGATCTGCACGGATTGCTCAGTGGGAAGCCACCTCACCACCCATTTTTGTGTGTGTGTGTGTGTGTGTGTGTGTGTGTGTGGAGAGTTTCCATCTTCTCTCCATGTCACATTGATTTCCTCCCTCAGTCGAAGGACATGGTGTCAGGTTCATTGGCATCTCTACCATGGCTGTGGTGTCTGATTGTGTGTGTTTGTGCCCTGTGATGGACTGGCATCCCATTCAGGGTGTCCCTTTGACTCGCTCCCTGTGCTTCCTGCGATAGGCTGCAAGCCCCCCGCAGGCCTGCCCTGAATAAATGGTAGGAGGGCAGTATGACTCAATAATAACTCTCAGAAGTCGAATGCAGCCCCATCATGTTGTCCAGATGGCTGTGTGAAGGCAAACATTCAGATTATGTATTTCCAGCTTTAGTCTGGTATGACGTCACCTTGACATTTTGAGCCAAATCACGATCTCACACATCCGAGTTAACAAAGGTTGCCTTGGTGTTATCTACAGATTAGTCACCCTGGTGAACAGAGACCTCTCTTTGTAGACCATATATAGGAATTATATTCCTTAAAATGCTTTTTGAATTTTCTTTTGCTGCCTTTCAGTACTGTTTGAGATCTCAACGTCTCAGCACATTTTGACTGGTCTGAGCTAATATGAGACCAGACATGATTTTAGCAATGAGCAAACATTCATCGTCCATTTTCCATAAGCGCTTACAGGATTACAACTGGGCCTTGAGTCCATCCCAGGAAGCAGAGCACAAGGATAGGGACACTATGAACAGGACTCCAGTACACCACAGGGTGTACAGACACACACCCTTGAACAGTCACATCTTGCAGGCGATTTACAGACATCGCTTCACCAAACTGCATGTTTTTGGGTTGCAGTAGTATATGGAGGAAAGCAAAAGTCTGAGAGAATGTACGAAATCCTCACATACAGCACTTGGCCCGTCACTCAGCCCACCATAAAACGACTTATGCAGGGGTGTATGTAGAAAACTGATCAGCCCCCAGAGTGTCCCCTCTCTGTCACTCACTGATTCAAAACACATCATTGACTAATAAGGTTAGCCCCTCTTATGCCCCACCTTAGGATATCCTAGAATCACCCCTGCTTATATAAGGAATTTATGGCTCAGGAGGACTTTCAATTTATTGTCCAGAAAAATAAAATCGTAAAACACCATCGTCCATTTTTATCGCACACAGGAAAAGCCGGTGGAGGCCTGAACTTGGGCAACTTCTTTGCGAGTCACAGGGGCTACAGCCGCAAAGGCTTTGACCGGCTGAGCACCGAGGGCAGTGATCAGGAGAAGGATGATGAGGACGCCACCGACTCGGAGAACGAGGAATACTCAGCCCCGCCCCCCGCTGCCTCTGCCTCTGCCTCCTAGGGGCACGCTGGCCCCCGCCCGGCCCAGCGACAGCCCGGCTGTTAATGCTGCCCGACCTTCTTGCTCATGCGTTCAGGATGTATTTTAATTGTATATGTAATTGTTCGTATTTGGCTGCCAATTTTTAATTTATTTGCGCAAAATTCCTTCATGGAGAACTATGACCACCACTTTATAAGATAACGGGGCCAGATTTTAAAAAAAGAAAATGGTTATATCACAGGATTAACAAGATATTTTAGCCTAACTGGGAGATTGGGTTTTCGTTTTTCTTGTTAACAGCTGAAGTAGAATTTCTTCCAGAAACATGAGTTAAATGGCATTTTTAAGTTTCCAGGTTAATGATTGTTCTTTTGTTGACCACTTTTATCTGTGCCTTTTAAATTATGTATGCCGCCTTCTGCAGAACCTGTTATGAAAGATGTGCCACATTTCAGAAAGAGCTGCTAATGTCACCTGTATTTTCAAATTCATTATTGCATTTGTTGAAAAGAGATTATAATTATATTTATCATGTATCTAAACTGTATTTACTCAATTTTCCAAGCAGATGTGAGATGTGTCTGATATTTATTGTGACATACTGAGGTTTTATGGTCAGAACACTATTTTCAGTAACAATGTTATTTGTGTAATAAAGTGTCTGCAAAGCATTGAATATGCTCCTGGCATCTTTGTCAAAGTTCATGTGTTTTTATTGTTATAATACAATTGATATTATTTTGGCCCCAAAAGAACACCTACATATCTTCTGAGAGGCACTGGAAGACAAGTCCTAGATCCACATCCATCCATCCATCCATCTATCTACAGACTGAACAAGTGGTGGACATGTAACCCCCAGCCCTGTAGGCATGAGGCTATAGTATTACTAACTGAGCTACAACAGCAGTATTTTAAAAAACAAAAAAAAAAACAAATACAGCCTTGAACAGAGGATCTTCATCATTGGGAAAGAGATCCATCGATCAGTTGTATCATGTTTGAAAACAACTATCAGTCTTGCAGCTGTCCATCCAGGCAGCACAGGCCAAAAGGCAGGGGTGCACTCCGGATAGGATGCTAGTCCATCACAAGGCGAATGCACTGTTGGCACTTTAGAGACACATGTTCATCAAAATCCATGTCTTTGGACTGTGGAAGGAAACCTGCAGTATACAGAGAGAATGTCCAAACTCCACACACACATACTCATTCATAACATAGACATTTCATTTAGAGAGCAAACCACAAGTTCTACTTCAAATAATTGTAAAAAGAAATTACCAAGAATAATTTCACCTTGATCATCATCAGTATTTGCTCTGTGAGCAAAGTGCTTGCCGTTCCGCTGTTGGTTACAATTTCAGATGAGCATCCATCCATTCGTTCATGCATCCATCTTCTAACTGCTTATTCTAGTCAGGGTTGTGAGATGCATGAAGATGTTAAATCTAAACATTCTGACTCCATAAAAACAAGCAGCAGAATCACGTAAAATGGAGATGGACCTCGGAGCCAGAATAATTTTCATTAGTAGTTGTGGTTTGAAGGACATCTAGGGGTAGAATCTGGTACTCAATGCATATAGACTATTACATAGGTTTTTAAAAAATATTTTATATTTGCATGCATAATACTAATTGTGGTCCACATTTTAAATAGGATTGTATTGATCATTATGTGTTTTATATTAGGATTTAGGAAAACAGACTTGTATTTATACTTTTGAAGGAGTATCCAAACTACTACTTTTGCATTTTGCATTATGCATTTTAAAAGCAATTTAAATAATTTGTTGTGCGTGCAGTCATATGGTTTCATTACTTTGTGTAAGACAGAAAAGCATCCATCTTCTATAACCGTTAATCTAATATGTGCTAGTCTGGCTTCTCAGTCATAATTCACTTTATTGGCCAGGTACAACTGGAATTTGTTCTGGCAGTACTTGTGAAAACATTCTCACACAACATAGAACATAAGTTATGAAAAAAAGTATAAATCAAAATAAGATGCTAAAATAAAATAATGCAAACAGTGTGCAGCTGTACAATTACTATCAATACATACACACTTAAAGGTAAAGGAGATACAGTATATGGACTAATGAAATGTAAAATATATAAAAATATATGATACCCAGCAGAATAGACCAATGAAAAGGATGTGTCCCAGGAAATACAAGACATGAGGCAGGGAAGAAATGTTTCGAAGTGCAATTAAGTTTGGAGTGAAAAATCACAGAAGTTTAAAAAAAATGAAAGCAAAACCAGGGTGACAGAAAAATGTAACCATTCTGTTATTTGTGATACGGTTCAGGTTTTGTATACTGTTACAAGGAATGAAAGACACATTTTAGTGAAACTAACAGCAGAGAACATATTATTTATCAGCCTTCTGGTTGTCAGGGAGACACTGCGCAGTGAAAGCACTTACTCAAGGATTCAGCTTTATCATTCATCTATCTCCCAACTGCTTTCCCAGAACAGGGCCATGGGTCAGTATATTCAGCTATGCAATTTTCTTGTCTGGCAAAGCCCAATAATCACTGCTTCTGAACCTTTCAACTTAGAGCAGAGGGCTGAATTGCTTAAAATAATGAAATTGCACATGATACAAATTTTAGATAAAAATGTCCTAAATCCAGACAGCCTTAATACACCTTGATTAGGAGTACAGCCAAAATGGCAGATTTGAAATACAGATGTCAAGTGTGGGATCAAAAATGAATTTGACCACTTAAAGAAACTGACTCCAGAAGTCAATCCCCTTTACCTTGTCTCATTTAGGGCTGAAAAAAGGAGGGAAAACAGTTTCTTCACTGTAGGCCCATAAGCAGGGACATACTGTGAAGCTCTGGAGTCCCATTGCTGCCCAATCTGGGAACATTGCAGCCCTGCTGCACACAATGAGTCTGAGGAACCAGAGACCTCAATCAGCTAGACCTTCTTTCTGCCTTAGCTTTGTGTCATTGTACAGCCCCCTACAGTCTGAGGAGAAGCTAGACATTATGGGCCCCCTGACAAAATGTCACTTTGGGGAGGGCACAACCCCCTTACATTATACAATTTATCTATTCAAGGGCCCCTGTGAAGTGCTGGACCCCCTGAATCTGTCACGGTCTCCATGTTCCTCCGATGCCCCGGCCAACAGTCCTGCCAAGTGAAGCTCCAGATTACTCTTTTCCTAAATCATAAGTATCAAGTATGCAAATCCAGTGAGAATAGCGTTTCATACCTACAGTATGCTCCGCCTGATATTTTATGGCTCTGTAGCTAGTCGTACTTTATAGATAATAAATAAAAATCCAGCACCATTTAGGTGAGCCGAGATTCTGGAATACAGCACGTGGGAAATGTCAGCATTTTATCTTACTGCCTGCACATTGACTTCTTCTGCTCATAACGGTAAAACAAGTAAATTTAGCCGCCGTCGACCATTTTTGGGTATGGAGTATTATTTAGCACTTCATAACGCATACAGAGTGTAATCATTAGGACACTGTGAAGAAGCTGATGTAAAGAGTGTAGAGTGTGACCTTGTAACCTTCAGAGAATGCAGACCAATTACTGCCGTGCACGATATGACTAAAACAAATATAATTTGGCAGGTTGTATTGGCTTAGAAGTTTCTGTATCTGTTAGCTATCTTATGTTAGCCTTTGATGCATGAATATGTACTTAATTAGTGCATTTTATCATATATTAGGAAGGCCCAGAATATTCCATTCTGTGGGGAAACATTTCAGGACCACCTGTAACTTGTTACTTTTTAACAGTGAAACCTGGAAAGTACTGCTTTCCCTCTGTAGTTCTGGGCTCTTGACCAAAACTATACAAAGTAGCAATATAGCCCCCATCACATTGTTCAAAGCGACTAGGTAATAAAACAAATATTTGGTAGTTTTATCACACAGGTGCCAGGAATATCTGAGCCCTGAAAAGGGAAGCACAATGATGGCGAATGATCCAGAAAATGTTGCTTGATGATGCTTGGAAAACCCCTGTGACGAATATCCTGATAAGAGATATGGAAAGTGTATAAAAATTAGTGTAATTTGCAATGGGACACACTCCTGCAGGGTGTCCAGTCTTGGATGTATCCTTGCTGTTACAATAAAGACTGAATCTGGAGATCTACATAATGGGCTCCTGAGACCTGGTTTGCAGGGAAAGAAAAAACCACAACATAGGAAACGGACTTGTGGAGTCTATTTAAGACAATGTTAGTGAACCATTCCTTGAAGCAAGGTTGCCAACTCGCATGCATCTGGCAAATCTGTATCACATTATAACCCTAAAATTATCTATATCAGAAGCAGTGGGGTATTTCGCAAACCCTGCAGACTATTTACAAGGTCATAAAACTATTGTATACATGTATAAATGCGTGTGCATGTATTCGCGGACTTGTCTCGATTTGAAAATCTCACTCCAGTCAACTGAAGTTGGAAACCCAGATAAAGATATTTAAAAACATAAGTTTTTTTCTCAAAAATATTAATTAAAAAAAATAGGTTGCTCATAGATCTAACATAGAAAGAAATTTACAAATATACATATATACAACTATAATTGCAATATTTGCATATCTTTCACAGAATCACACTAGAATGACCGTATGCATATGAAATATACATTCATGTGAGCACAGAGCAGAAACACGTCAAGTATGAGCAAAGCTGCACAGACGGTGGGTACGGCCTGGAGCGGCAGCTCGCTATAATCCGCCCCTCAGTGACGAAACATCCCGGCGGTGACGCGCCCCGGTGGCCGCAGCTGCCGATTTTGAATGATAGTGAACCGGCGGAGCGGCGGCTCCCTCGCGGTGTCCCGGCACGACTGAGAGGCTACCGGGGGGCGGCGGCAGCGTCGGGAGGTCAGCGCGCCGTAGATCGGAAGTCGGCGCACCTTGATCATTTTAAAGGCAAGCGTGAGGGGATCGGAAGAGTGTAGACTTGTTGTTGTCGGCTGAAGTTAAACCGGGGGGTAGCGCCGGAATGATTAGAGGCCGGGTCCGAGGCACCGGGCTTTTCCTTCAGGAAGGCGGACGAGGCAGCCACCGTCGCAGGGCTACGTGCTCAGTGGCTCCCGTGCAGACGGAGCCATGAGTGTCGCGGTAGACGGGCCATGTGCTAGCGGACTGTTAGCCTGCCGGAGCCCGCGGGGCTTTTGGCAGGAAGTAGCCCGATTGCTAAACCGAGGAACGGCGCCATGCGGTCCTGCAACCGTGGTGATGCTGCAGTTTTTAACGCTGCGATAAACGCTGAAATAAAACGTATTCGCCGGTTTGCAGCCTCCGCGTAGAGGTGCACGGTGCCCACCAGTGTGCTGCCGGCCAGGTTCAGAGCAGCTATAAAAATACTACAGTGTGGGATGTTTCTGGAGTATGCATGCATACAGGCAGCTAAATGTGAGGATTTTGCATGCATTAAAAGGGAAGCGGAAACATCCCATGCAGTACATGCCCCATTAATGGTTTTAGGGGTAATTATTTTACGAACACGTGTGAATGATTGTTTATAAATAAGATAATGCAGGAAAGGCCAACACAGACGTTTTTTGCAGTGACCAGGAGACACTCAAGGATACAGTTTATACAAAATGATTAAATTATCTCTTTGGGTGGTATAGTTTAGATTCAGATCGATAATAAGCTGTGGAAAGTCCAACGTGTTATTTGGGGAAATATCTTGAATACGTATAAGCCTAGTGAGATCTGCAGTGATTAAGGACCTTACCAGAAAATTCAGTGTTATGAATCTAAAGTTTTAGGTGGGACAAAAAGTCAGCCGATTCGCTCCAGTAAATTTCCTTGTTGTATAAATGGTTAAAATTGAATTACTCTGTGCAGAACTGTGTTAATTTCCCCTCTATTAGACTGTCTAAACATGATAATATGAGGGAATAACAGTCTTGCATATACATGTGTATTGACATGCGCTGGCTTAATGTTGCACTGGTGTTTCTTTGTTCCTTCCTTGGTTTAGGTGTCATGTGTCACTTTAATTTCAATGCAGTTTGAGCTGTTTTTGTTTGCAGTGTCCTGCTTTCCCCTGAGCCCATTCCAGTGCTGTTACTTCAGTAGACTTTTGAGATTCCGCCCCTTCTTTCTTTGTGCGTAGAGTAAACCGTTCGGAGATGCCCGTGCTTTTGTGAACCTGAGTCTGTGTCTGACCGTGTACATTCACTCCACGCATATTATGTAGACGGATCCCACTAAATGTATTGTGTTTGGGTGTCTCTGGCTTCTCATGCTGCTCTCTGCACGTGTTGTTTTAACAATAGCCTCGTGCCTGATCCCTGCGGACCACCTACCCTTCTGCTTCTGTCGTAGGGCACACATGGTGGTCAGACAGGTGGCGACAGATTCAGGAGGCCGCGTTCCTTCTCCTAAAAGTCTGCCCCACTGAAAAACGTCTTTCTGTGTTTGTCCTACTCGCTCTATCACCCTCATGCATTAATGCTTTATTCTGTCGTTTAGTTTGCTGTTTTGTAATCCTGACGGTTGAATGGCTCTAGCACATGGCGATTTTGTAGAGTGTGTCAGAAAATTACTCCTTGTTTAGGCAGGGAATGCTTCCAGATTTTAATGGATATGATTTTACCCACAGTGCAGTTGTATACTTAATGAACTTGTTTGTCATTATATTATATTAAAAACCCTATAATAAATTTTACTTTTAGAATATGTAACTTGCATTCACAGCTTTTGATTCTTTCATCTATGAATACATGAGGGTGTACCCTTTGTAAATTACTTATGCAAAGACGTGTCCACATCCAACACTTCACTGAGGGCATGACAAGATGGTGAAGAATTCACACTTAGTTTTGGAAGGCTTATATTCAAAATGTTGCACCATGCCTCACTGCCTGTGGAACAGCTCACACTCATGTCGGTGTCATGTTATACTAACTGACTTCAGCCTTGTTATATTTGAAAGTCGTCTGTTATGGGTTGCAGAGATGGTTGAAATGTTTTGGATGGCCAGAAGATTGATGTTGCATAACTGCAATGCATTTGGTCACACATGTAAAATAACCCACAGGTTAAAAAAAAAAACTTCGTAGGCATGACTGAAGCATGTTTGGGGACTGAAGCTGTGGTTGCTTGATAAGGATGTTTCATGGCACAATTGGTTACATTTTTAATTTGACTTGCAGGAGGCGGACGGTTTGACATTAACGTGGCATTATTGCCAACGAGCGTTTCAGCAGAGAGGGTCGATTTCTATGTTAGTTAATTAATGCATAATTTACTCAAGAATACTATAAGCACAGAGGTGGTCTCTGATACAATTTAATTCAACTCACCTGCTGAATAACAGTGAATGACACAGCTGTCAAACCATAGATTATTTATTTCTACAAATGAATAATTTAACATTAAAATGTTTCTTCTCCAAGCGCTAACTGGGAGGAACAAACGAGCTTGATGGGCCGAATGGCCTCCTCTCGTTTGTAAATTTCTTATGTTCTTATGTTCTTAACATAAAGAGAGCACACATAATTAAATCCCACACTGGTAATTAAATCCCAGAACAATGTTGTATTAGAGCCTCGTGTTGTTTTCAATCAGACTGAGCTGAGATACTGTAACCTCTGCCCGTGCTTGAACACCCTCTGTGATCTTGTGAGCTTGTTTGCAGATGTGAGCACATTTGTTTGTAGCTAGGTTATTGTTGGGATCTTCCATTATGTGTTTGTGAAGGGGGGATGGGGGAGTTTAGCAGCTTGTCCTTCTGGTTTGCCCAAAGGAGTTAGATGGTCCTGTGGGCTTGCTTTAAAAAGAGCTCCCGATCAGATTCTTATTTTGTATATTTGCTGGAGATGGGCCCACGTGTGAGACTCGATTTCTGCGCACAGCTCTCGCAGAACCTCCTGAAAGTGAGGGTGGATTAGTCTAATCCGGTGATGAGTCTGCATACATATTACCCCACAGTTCAGAGCCAAACAGTGCAGTATTTCGTCTGTGGCCTCAATGTCCAGTCACAGGCAGGTGACCTTGTCTCTTCGCTGTGTTTTGTAGCTCCCTGTGAAGATGGCGGATGTGTCCTTTAGCTCAAAAATACATCTAAGGAACTTTTGTGACATTCCACTCTACTTACATTTTGCAGCTAAAAATTGTCTTTAATGTAGGTTTTTTATGGTGCGTTCGTTTTTCTCTAGGAACTCGGAAATTCCGAGTTGAGTGACATCACGTCCGACAATCTCCCGTTCGAGCTACCCACATCTCGGAACAAAC
>JAODLC010000123.1:761904-773493 GCA_026781145.1 Hippopotamyrus pictus | reverse complement strand
CGGACAACAAAATCTTGTCCGACTTCAACGTCATAAAAGAGGCGTGTTTCCGACGGGAAGTGACGTTTTTCGTAACGTTTTCATCCGAGTTCCGAGTTGGAGAGAAATAATCGAACGCACCATTAATCCTAAAACACTTCGTGATGTCACATGTTGTCACGCGCTTCTGTTATAACCGTATGTTCTGTAAAAGGTCATCCGTCCATCTATCCATCCATCTGTTTTTGATGGCCACTTGTCCAGTAGAGGGTTGTGGTGACTGATGGGGAATTTTTGTAACAGAATAAAACCATGTGACTGGGTTTTCTGTGGAAGCAAAGTAATTACAAGAAAGACTGTATTAGCATTAATGAACGCATAGTAACCTTCATTGAGAAATGGTCTACGAACCCCAAGTTATCGGCCTTGAAATTCTCGTTTTATATTTTTTTAAATATATTTTTTTTATATAAATTTAGAATATGAAATATGTGATGGAAACAGGGTGCATTTTCTGTTAGTATTTCACCATTCTTAATTTAGTGCCAGGAGTAAATAAATTTATCTTTACTGGTATGCAGAACCTTAAAATAGAAGGGTCTGGTTCAAGCAGATTAATATAAGCTGAAAATATAGCGTACCATAATTTCATCGGAAAAATAGTCATGGGGCATGTAGCGGAGGCATGTGCTAAAGAGGCTAATCGTCACGAGTGTCATTTTTATTGTCATGCTGATAAGTCTGATTGCCTGGGGAATGACCCACTTAACTCACGGCATTTCCTGTCCGTGACATTGCAGTCGCCGTCTCTGCTGCCGGGAGTATCGGTTACACCGCAGGACGTGCGATCCGGCATGCAAATCCGACCCCGAATAGATCTTGGCTGAGTGGATAGTGCCATGAAAACAGGTGCCACAAATAGCAGAGCGCTAGTAGCTAAACAAAGGCTGGTAGCCAGTGGGGTGGCTGTGTTACTGAGTGCATGTTTTGTAATACCAATAGAAAAGGCAGCTGACAAGGAAATGCCTGCGTATTATCTGTTGTTCTGAAAGAAATGAAGGCAACGTTAGCCACATTTGTCTTTGCCAAAATTCATTCCTTTTGTTACGTGTTGGCTGTCATTTTCTGGGCTGAGAATCTCGTTTCAGGAAGGTAGATGCTGATGAGTAGATGTGTGAGTGATGTGGGGCAATGAGAAATGCTCTTCTCTGCAGGGTTTAGGGGCAGGATTTACATCTTTACATTTTAATTTATGTACCATATGCTTTTATCCAAAGGGATGAATGTTTTTTTTGAGCCAGGAGGGTCTAACTTAGGAACAACTGAGGTTTAAGGGACTTACTCAAGAGCCCAATGGTGGAATAAACTACTCACCCTGGGATTTGAGGATTCATGCAGGATTCATGGCTTGAAAAGAGAGTACCGGCCCCAAGTAGCTGTGTGTGTTAATTTGACTTGTCTATGAAGCGTTTTCAAGACGAGAATGGAAATCAGACGGTGCAGCGCTCTAGTGCATGTGATGACCTTAGACACTCATCCGTATTTGAAAATCATGGTGCCCAAGCATCAATTCAAGCTGTGAGGGAGAGAAATAACAGCTTTGGCTGGCTGAAGTTCATCTCCCCAGCCAAGTAATGCCTCCTGACATTTCCCACTTGTGCACCATCCTTACTGAAAGAGGTGTCTCTTATAATGAGAGCGCTCTGCACTGCTGGGTGGAGCAGATATTGCCAAAAAGCTATTTTTTAGGGCATGAGGATGAAATTACCCATCCTATCCCTGTCTCGGGCCTGTGGAACATATTTATCTGTCCTGGCTGAAGTCTTGCCTCCCCAGGAAATCAGTGAGATTCCACGCGGAGGATCTGTGGCACATTCCGGTGGTTTGAGAGCACAAGCCGCGTGTCGCCCACAGCGGGCCGTTCGGCCGCCTTTTCCCTCTCGCTTTACATTCCTGCCCCCTGAGCTGAGGATTCTCACTCAGGCTTTTCATTTATCAGTATAAAGCTTTGTTTTTCTCAGGATGGTGTGCGGCATTTCATCCTGCCTAATGAAAAGCCATTTTTCTATAAATTGTGAATGTCTGTAAACCTGCTCGCTCAAGCTGGTTCACTCGTGTTTTTTGTTGGCGTTGGAATTTCGAAATGTCCGGCGAGGTTTATCTTTGGTCTGTTTTGTGATGAGGGAGGTTTTGGACTTTAGACCCATGTGTCAATATTGGCCCAAATCAGACCAGGTGCCGGTATCACTGCTGGAGGGTGGTGGCATTGCAGACACTGGTATAAACAGACAGGCTTTCCCTCTAAGCACCCAGCCTATCCATTACACTTTACAGTAGCTCATGTGATGGTATCCCCTAGCAGTATAGCATAGGGATCCATGCCCTGTCTGCTGGGGGCTGTGTCTGAGACTGGAAGGTCGTTGGTTCTAATCCCAAGGTCTGCAGATTGATTAGACCAGGGGTCTCCAACTCTGGTCCTGGAGAGCTACTATCCAGTAGGTTTTCTGTCCCACTTGGCTTCTGATGAGCCACACCTGTTCTCAGGTAAATACCTGGAACAAGTGTGGCTCATCAGAAGCTGGGTATGATAGAAAACCTACTGGACGGTAGCTCTCCAGGACCAGAGTTGGAGACCCCTGGATTAGACTGTTGGGCCCTTGATTGAGGCCCTTAACTCTGAATAGCTCCAGGGACTGTCTGATCCTGCTTTCTCTCAAAAATGTATGTCACTGGATAAAACTGACCGCTAAATAAACACAGTGTAAATACCTGGAAAATGGTGATTAGTCTTTCAATCTTGGGAATCATTGCTGAGTCATGAGTTGCTACCTAGTATTTCAGCGTCTAAATCCACTGCTCCGGTGTGTGTCTGCCTCTCCATCCCGAGTTCCCTAATAGGAGTGTAAGAGATCACTGAAGTGTGTCCCTCTTTGTTTTCGCAGGAGAGACCGTCATGGCGGACGCCCAGGGGCAGAGGTCGGGGGGCCTGTCTCGGCTCTGGACCCGCCGGCTGTGAGGGAGCATGTGCCGGGGCTGAGGCCGCTTCCTCGGGCCCTTTCTTTAATCCGGTCTCCATTCAGCTGACTTGATTGAATTCCAAGCCGTCGGCGGGGGAGGGGGGGCAGGGAGGCGAGGCCGCCCTCTGTCCGGTGAGGGGGCCCGGCTGGCCTTCCCGACCCGCGGCAGACATGTCTGTGGGCGAGACGGACGCCGACCACCCTCGCTTCTTCGTCGGGTGCGACGACGGCGAGGGTGACGAACTACTGGACCCGGGGAGGCTCGTGGGATACGACTGCTTGTACGAGAACGTGGAGGAGGAGGAGGACGAGGATGAGGAGTACGACTCGGTAAGCAGCCCCGCGGGGTCACTAGCGTGACTGGCATTTTTGAGGTTACCGTGGTTACCGGAAATTACCAGGGTTGCTGGTTTTGAGTTTGCTGCTCTCTTATGAATCCATCCAATCATAGCTTTTCAGTTCCAGCAGTCCGGCTTGGGCCGGCAGGCGTCATTAGTGTTAAGTACCATCACGGTTTCGTACAGGAAGTGTCTTTGCTGGTTAAATGAGTCTGATTGCAGTAAAATCAGATAGACTTCAATGTGCCTGGGCTGCTGACTGCCTGCTGCTCTGGTCATTTAGTCGAAATGAGCCCCTTGGATAAGAAACAGGAGAGAGATCAAAAGCTGCATCATCATCATCACAGTGTTGTCATCAAAGTTCATTACAGGTCAACAACATGTAAGAACCAAAAGACTATTGTTTTTTTGATCGATAACATTTTAAGAAGTTTTTTCGATTAATTTCGATTAATTGTCAATAGTTTTTAATAGTTTGGGAAACACTAAAAGATGAAAGGAAACCAGTTAAATACCAAAATTAACCAATGTGTCCTTTAATCAAAACGCACTCAAGTAATTTTTTTGTCTGCTCTGCTTTTACTAAAACTGTATATTTACGTAATCGGTGGGCCTCTAATTTTTATTATAAAAACAATTTGGATCTGACCGTAAGCAGTGATCCCATTTTGGCTGGAGCGAGGATAATGGACGACCAGGAAACCACAGCATTTCTGCTTTCGCACAGACTAAGAGATGCTTGTCTGTTTGTTGTATTATTATTACTATTTTTGTTTGTCCCCATGAATAAAACATTTTACCCCCATTCGAAGTATTCTTGGGTATTGTGGTAACAGTAGTAGCAGCATCAATGATGTGTGTTTGTATTTTGGAGATTCTAGAAAAATCCTGTTTACTCATTTCTCCTCTGTCTGCTGATAATGTTTGCCATATGATTGACCAGTGAAAAGATGTTTTGCAAAGTAATCAATTTAACTTTATGGCTGTACTAGGTCACATTAGAATTCATGGTGGCCGTTTGTGTGGCTTATTTTATATCGCTAATTTATTTTACAAAGTGGTGTCTGAGGAAAAGCTCCTGAAATAATCTTTTTCTTTCGATGGAAATGATACAATGAACAAAGATCAGTTTCCCTTTTTCTTTATTTTTATTCATGTATAAATCACCTTAAGAGGACCAGTAAATAATACCAGTCAACAGCTGTTGTTGGCTTTGGATAATTAACCAGCAGCTGCCTGAAATACCTCCAAGCACCGTAAGGTGAGGTCATAATCCCCGCCCCTTTGCCCCCTTGTGCTGCACAGCCCCCGGAGAGGCAGATCGTGGTGGGCATCTGCGCCATGTCCAAGAAATCCAAGTCGAAGCCCATGAAGGAGATCCTGGAGAGACTGTGCCTCTTCAAATACATCACTGTGGTGATCTTCGAGGAGGATGTCATCCTGAACGAGCCGGTGGGGAACTGGCCGCTCTGCGACTGCCTCATCTCCTTCCACTCCAAAGGCGAGTCTGCGTTCGAGTCTGCACCTCTGAGGTTATTTACATGCAGCAGACACTTTTGTCTAAAGAGATGAGTGAGTGTCAGAGAGCAGGGCTAGCCAGTGTCCCTGGAGCAAATGGGGGTTAAGGGCCTGCAAGCCACACTAGTACTGTGCCGAGAGTATTTGAGGGGAAGGTGTTCAAAGCCTTTGACACGGACATTAAAGGGGCACTCCGTACCTTTAAGGAGAAGCACCTTAAATAGTTTGGGCAAAAGGGGCAGGCAGATAGGCTCCTCCTCCTCACCCTCTGCATGTTGCCCCACAGGATTTTCGCTGGCTACCTTCTGGCCTTGAGCACAGACACACACACTGCCTGAAATGAAATATTTTTATATCCCATATTCGCTGCCTCGTGTCCAAGGTTTTCTGGGATTAACATAATCCTGTACTAGATAAATGATCATAGTAGATGCTGGGATGGATAGAATGATGGATAATGAACATGCAAAATAATTATGAACATATTACACAATATTGTTATAAATTCTGTTCGCTGTTCACACGAGGCTCAGCTTGTTTAGTTTTGCCAAGAAAGCATTTAGTGTTTTGCGTAGACCATGCTGTGTTTTAAAGGCCTTCCTGGCACATTCTGGCTACATTCTTATAATCTAAAAAGCCAGCCGACCGTTTTATACCACGGCTGCAGAGGTAAACCGGCCCGCCGAACCCAGCACCGCTAAGCAGCAATAGATCAGAACAAAGCGTGTGTCGGCAGTGGTATCTGGTAATCATCAAGCGATGTCTCATTGCATCTTGATGTCGCGCTGAATATTAATGTCACGGGTGGGTGATGACCTCATATAAACAGGTGGCATGCGGTGAGATTGATCTCTAAATAGCATCAGTCAGCCGGTGGGCAGTCATTCTGGCATTAATTTGGAGTTTATTAATTGTAGCCCTGCTGCAGCCTAACCGCAGGGTTGTGGGTTTGCATCCCAGCCCTGTGTGTGAGTGGAGCATGCATGTTCTGTCCCTTCATGGGTTTCCTCCAGGTACAGGCACTAGAGCAGACTGGTACCGCTGCGGTTCCGATGCACGTCTGTACTTCTGTATTGGGCTCGAATCAGGATTGATATGTAAATCTGGCTTGACACAGTGTTTAGATAGATAAAGTAAATTAAGGCTATATAAAGGGTGTCTAGAATACAGTAAAAGGTAATGTATAACGACTGTTCAGTGTGTGAAAGGCAGTACAGAAAGTGTGCATAGTAGGCGGTGTGCAAATGGCAGGTATGTATATACGTGAAAACAAACATTGATGTGTGAAATTACTATAAATATACCAAGTGCAGAATATCTCTGGTTGTCAGTGCATCTACAGTGTTGCTCTCTTCCCACGTGTCCCTGTACTAGATAAGCATAAGGAAGAATGGATGGCTGGATGGATGGATTTATTTCTGTTTATTTCTTTTCTTTCTCACTGTCCAGGGTTTCCATTAGACAAAGCTGTGGCCTATGAAAATCTCAGAAACCCGTTTGTCATTAATGATCTGGATCTTCAGTACTGCATCCAGGACAGGTGAGTGACCTGTAGCAGCCTGGTCATGAGCCTGGTCATGAGCCTGGTCATGAGCCTGGTCATGAGCCTGAGTCTCTGTGTCGTCGTGGAAACACACGCAGTGCTGGGGCTTAAATTATCAGCGCTTGTGATGCTGTATCCATGTAGGAGAGAGGTTTACCGCATCCTGAAGGCGGAGGGCATCCAGCTTCCACGATACGCCGTCCTGAATCGAGACCCTGCCAGGCCAGAGGGTGAGCGAATCCTGTAACCTTTACCTCCTCTACAGTGCCACTGTGATGGACGTCAGATTTGGAGATACCCCAGGAGAGCACATCTACTGTTTTAATGTAATAACAGAATTTCCATTAAAAAACTCCCCCACTGTGCTTGGGTGACAAGCAAATTACTTTTAAATCTATGCTGTATCAGTGCATTCTAATTCAAATCAAATCAAATCAAAGTTTATTTATCGAATGCACAACCATACAGCAAGTGCAAGTAATAAAGTGCATATTTACAGATCTGTGTTTTCTTGCTTGCTGTTCTATATGGTGGGTTGTAATTCTGAAAATTAGCTTGGAATCAGAGTAAAGCAACATATTTGGTTGCGTATTTCCAGTGCATTTCTTTCCCTTTTCTTCTAAATGACTCTTGTTCAGTTAAACAAGAAGCTGGGCTTCGCCTCTGGATTCTCGCTGCCCTACACGCCTGCTTTGTGTTCCGGGTGCCTGGCGCCGTGCGTTAAGGCTGGAGGCTCCCTCCCTTTGGAGTGTTAGCTGATTAGTAAACGCTCACTGGCCTGAATCGCTGACCCAGCCTTGTGGCTAGTTCTCGCATGCCTCGATGCGGGCCCCCCCTTTATATGTGTGTACATTTTGTAGCGGTTTTGGCATTGCGCCCAAACCACACCCTCAGAGCCCACTAGTGGCCAGAACCTTTCAGATTTCATTTTATTGCTGTAGCTGCGTGGGGGGGGAGGGGGTGTCAGCATGAATAACTTCATTCCTGATGCTTTTAGTCTGTGTAACAGGTTTTCCTACTTTCTAGAGCTACAGTGTTTGTTATTGGATGACAGATAACACTCACCTTGTTTTTCCAGTGTCCCAAATCTTAACCCTTGGACAGATGTCTCCATGTATGTGATGAAGTAAACCAGAGGTGGATGAGACCAAAGGCTCTGATCACTTCTGAGATTTCTCCCGTCATCCGCTCTAACAAATGCCTTTCAAAGTGTTTGTGCTAAATCACTTCAGCCAGATTAGAGAGGGGGTTTCTTGTACAGCCATAGAACAAGATCTGTGTTTGCTCTTCTGATTTGACACACCACTCTGAAAATGTAAGAGAACAGGTAACATTTAAATATATGTGTGTGTGTGTGTGTGTGTGTGTGTGCGCGCGCGTGCAAGCAAGCACGGGCAAGAACACTCAGCGTTGCCTGTCTCAGCTGATCAGTTTATTAGCATTCGTTAAAATTGCACGGCATGAAACTTGTTGTCAGCAGGCGACGAATCGGTGGAAGATATAGTGATATAGTGACCTGTGTTTAGACACACTTTTTTTCTTCAAAAACAAAACAAACGAAAAGTACAAAGGGTGCTGCAGTTGCAGCTTCTCAAAGACAATACGGAGCGTAAGGAGGTTAGACATCTGCACCTAGTTACTCCCTCAGCACAATGTCAGTTTAACTGGAGGACAAGGAAGACTTAAAGCAGCAATATTTGGTAGTTCTGCCTTTTTCTTATGTTACAAAAATCTCATTTTGAGTTTGCAATTTTTGTTTTTCTTTTTCCAAGATTACCTTTTTAGATTTACCTTATTTTATAAGTGCTGTTTACAGTGTGCAGTTACAAAGTGCTAATCTGTTCTTTGTCTGCATGTTGCTCTTTCGGTTAGTGGCTGTTTTTTTTGGTCTACATGTACATATTTCCCCCCACATGGAGCTTGGCTGCTGTCCTGCCCGGTGACCCATATTGTTTTCTGTAAACACCCTGTGGAATTAAGAGCGCGCTGATGTAATCTCTAATGAGCGTAATTATCCCTCTCTCCTGCATTTGGGAAGCGGAGGTTCACCCGTCGCGTCCCACCGAAGCCCAGATTATTCCGATAGGTTCTTCAGCTTGTGTCTTGTCGACGGCCTGCAGGGAGGAGGTAAAAATGCTTTGGATGCCTGCCCTCAAGACAGACGGTCCGGAGCTTTTTATCGCTTTCGGAGAGTGATGTAATCGGTGACGAAAATAGGGGGCGTGCTTCTGCGAGGATCAGGTCAAAGGTCAGACCAGAAAATGGGCAAAATGTATGAAAATGCACATTCAGCAGGTCATGATCATAGCCATAGCGGGATGGGGGGGCCTTAACGACAGAACATTGGGAACATGTGGATAATTAATGTACTAACCTACGCAGTTGTCTAAGTGATCAAGCAGTCTGCTTGTCTTTTGATCTGATTTTAGACTAGTAGCTGTTGCTGGTGCCTCATGCCTTTGACACCAGAACTGAAAATAGACTGTGACATTGCCCAGAATAGAATCCATTGTGACTAAACATTTTTAATGCCTCATGTTTTTATGTATAGTATAAGAAGCCCTCAGTGGTCTAAACTGCTGAGATTTCCTTTCTAGGTGTTCAGCATTCGTGGGTTGTTTTTAAATTCTGCTTCCTAGGGAATTTGAACAGAGTGCAGTTGTTGTTCGCTAAAGGAGATTATCTGTCGGTTTTAATCAGATGCCGCAGCGAGATCTGTGTGGGAACTGCACGGTTGAGTGGGGCTGTAATTATTTTGCATGGAATAATTTTTTTGTATTGGATTCTACTCCGAAATCCTTCCAGACTGCAAAATTTTTACTTCTATTTAACCTCTTTTTATTGTCTTTCGCAAGTATATTGCATGGCAAATAATATTTTGTGTTTTTGTCTTGTCGCTTTTGCGCTGTAATAATTAAACACTGTTAAGTTGTGTTTCCACATGTCTTGATTCAATGAACACATTTCAAAGGTGATGTTCTCTCTGCCAGCAGTGGGATTTGAACCCATGACCTACGGGGCAGGGCACAGATCACCAAACCCCCAGTGCCGCTGTGATTCTGATGACAGGAGGCCACACTGTGTCCTTGACACGGTGACAGAGGTCTGATGGGTGTCACCTTCCTTAGAATGCAGCCTGGTGGAAGGAGAGGACCACGTGGAGGTGAACGGGGAGGTCTTCCAGAAGCCATTCGTAGAGAAGCCAGTTAGTGCTGAGGACCACAATGTTTACATCTACTACCCCACGTCGGCGGGCGGAGGCAGCCAGAGGCTCTTTCGCAAGGTTTTTTTTTTAAAGTCTATTTATGTTAATCCCACTTTTCACGTCAGGAACCTTATAAAAGGCATTTAAATGTATTAATCCAGATAAAATAGAGATTAGATGTGCACAGAGTTGGGTAACCAGTGCACGGAGTTCAGAACCAGAGTAAAAGTCTAGACCGAGATTTTGTTTCAACCAACCAGTTGAGCATAAAGAGTCACAGTCACAGAGTATTCAATTGGTTGGTTGAAACAAAATCTCGGTCTGGACTTTAACACTCTGAACCTGAATTACCCAACTCTGGATCTGCAGTGGTTATAAATTGCTGCTATGTTTTGTAACGATTCTCTAAACGGATAATTTATTCAGCTCCTCTCATTGGTCTATACATTGCCCTGTTTATTTTGCAGAGCACACCTGTTGATTAAGTAAAGTGTTTACGTGTAGGACCGGAATGCTTTTTGCGTTTACTGGTTGATTGTGTTCTCTTGAATTTAATGTGCTGTCTCTTATGATTCTATCTTGCGTTTAATCGTAACTTATCTGTGGGCCCCTTTGTCGTAGATTGGCAGCAGGAGCAGCGTGTACTCTCCAGAGAGTAACGTCCGCAAAACTGGATCCTACATATACGAAGAATTCATGCCAACAGATGGAACCGATGTCAAGGTGCGGCCTAGTAACTGTGCACTGCAGGGCTGTTGTCTGTGGATTAGCAGAGTTATTTTGTTTCAAACATTGGCATAAGCAGTTCTTTTTTTTTTGTTCACGGGTAGAAAATGCGTCTTTGTGCCAACAGATGTGAACAATGGCCTACGGGTCCTTCTGTGACTCTCGTATTGAATTTCCTCTTCACATTAACCGGCCGTTGGATGCATAATCTCTTTCCTGTTGTGCAGATCATTGTATTTGTAAATGAAATGTCCAGTCATGGTTGCAGTTAGTTGAAGGCGACTGATTAAATATGAGCTGAATGTCACCCACACTTCATGGCTGGATTGTGGCATGAATGCCCACCTTGAATTAAAGGGTGTCTAAACTGTTTTGTGTTCCTCGCCTTCGTTTTGCGTGACTCCTCATTGCCCCTTTGTCATACACTTGCCTGCCTCTGGCCTTTGATAATGTTATAGTTCAGTATAGTCAGCGTAGCAATAAAAGCTTACAGTTTGATACAGTAAATGTAACCATAGAATTTCAAGTTGTATAAGAAATAGCATTGCTTGTATTCATTGTGACTAGCATAGCTAGCAAACATTTTCCTGTTTCTTAGCCGTACATTTTATTTGTGTAGTATAACAAAGGCTGTTCCTACTAAGACTTCATCCTGCAACTTTTGGGATCAGTCAGGATCCCAGAGTGCTGTGCGTCCTGCTGCTGTCTTCATCCATGCTTTGCCATTCAGCGTTTGCATGACGATTTTTGCCCCAACTGTGGCAGGTGTACACAGTGGGCCCAGACTATGCCCACGCGGAGGCCCGCAAGTCCCCGGCCCTGGACGGCAAGGTGGAGCGGGACAGCGAGGGCAAAGAGGTGCGGTACCCGGTCATCCTCAATGCCAGGGAGAAGCTCATCGCCTGGAAGGTCTGCCAAGCCTTTAAGGTAATGCCGGTTCCATGCTCCGCTTCCTCTCCCAGTTCTGTCTGCCCCTCCTACTCAGGGTAAAATTCATTTGTTTGTCAACAAAGACTCTAAAATCATTTGGCACATATGGTGTTCTAGTTGCACCCATCATATTTTGATGTAATGCCATATGTGAAGATCCCTGGCTCATTTAGATATTTAATTTGTGTAAATAAAGCTTATCAGTGCTTATTACACGGCTCTCTGGAATGCTTGATTCTGATTGGTCAGTTGAGAGATTTGCAGGTTCGTTCTTTTCAAATAATAACCGCTCCAAAGTAATAACGCATAGCCGGTACTACTTGTATGTTTAAA
>JAODLC010000123.1:724351-757608 GCA_026781145.1 Hippopotamyrus pictus | reverse complement strand
CAGGTGTGTTGGGAGCTGAGAGGAAGCAAAAACATGGACTGTCTGGTGTTCCCCGAGGACCGGGTTGGGAAACACTGTCCTAACCTGCTGAGCCACACACTGGCCCATGTACAGGAGTCAAAGTATTTCACAGTGTTGGACAAGCTACTTCAAAAATGTTGTAAGCTAAGCTAATGGTTATTCTGCAAAATATATAACCGAGCTACATAAAGGCGATACATCTCAGAAATGCAGCAATTTACACTGCAAGATACGTAGCAAAAGAAGTAACTTAACTACAACGGTACACAAACAGCATCCTCAACACCTCCAGATGAGGCTCAACAAAGGCTGACTGCTTTGTTTTTGTACTACGAAGTAAGTGTTTGAATACGTACGATTTCTCAGTCGTTTCTGTTAGTTTTGTCACAATTTCGAGGTATAGCCATAGCGTCACCATAGCTTCCTCAGACGTGATGGCTGTTGAAAATGGCGTTTCCGAAATAGAGCTGGTTTTGGGCAGATGTAGTGATGTAACACTAGTCAGAGCTACCTCACTACTCCACTGAATCAGCAGCTTAACTAAATAGAAACTATTTGGTGTTGAATGTAGCGATGCTATGACCTCACTACTGGAAAATGTAGTTAAAGCTTTGCTATTTGTAGTGATGCTACTGTCTAACACTGGTATTTCATACCCAAGTTATGCGCAAGTACGAGACTGAGGTTTTCTTGCGTTTATGAGTAATCAGCCATGTGGGGAGAATTTTGACATCCTGCGTCATTGGCCACACCCACTTAGCTGCCTGTGCTGCTGGCCATTCTTATCCGCGGAACCGTTTAGAATTTCGTGTAGTCAAGGTTAGGCTTTGGGTTTCCACGTGCCCGTGGGTGCACGTCTTCTCGAGTTCCCTCTCCGTGTGACCTGGCCTCTCGTCCCTGCAGGGGACTACGCCGGGTTCCCTGGGTGTGGTCTGCTCCGTTTGCACAGCACTTACCGCCATGACCTGAAGATTTACGCATCCGACGAGGGCAGG
The DNA here is from genome assembly GCA_026781145.1 of Hippopotamyrus pictus. Lineage (NCBI taxonomy): Eukaryota > Metazoa > Chordata > Actinopteri > Osteoglossiformes > Mormyridae > Hippopotamyrus > Hippopotamyrus pictus. Next base: position 756,592 of record JAODLC010000123.1, on the reverse strand, counting down.
GTGCAGATGACCGCCGCAGCCTTTGCCAAGGTGAGTGTGCCCCTCTTTTGGGCTCCAAGACACTACTTGGGTTGCTGGTGGCATCTAAGGGCACAAAAGCAGTTTATTAAATTTATAAACCTCATTTCAGCTGGCTTAGGAGGTGTGTGTGTGTGTGTGTGTGTGTGTGTGTGTGTGGGTGGGTCAGCATGTTATGACTCTGCCAGTGATCAGAAGGTCATTGGTTTGAATCTCACGGCCAGCAGATTCATGTCTCCCTTGAGCAAAGTCCTTAACCCCAAATTGCTCCTGGGCTATTGGCTGACCCTGCTCTGTGACACCTAAAGTTTTGCTGCCACCTGTATACTGTGTCCCAAGGACAGCAAGATTGGATAAGTGAAAAGACAATTTCCTCATGAGGATAAATATAGTATCACTGTTATATTGTGTGTGTGTGTATATGTGTGTGTGTACAGTATGTGTGTGTGTGTTTATTTATACAATTTATTTATGATCTTTTCTTGAGATGACTTTATAGCGGTTATAGTGATTTGGTTTTGTTTGTGACATTTGTGCAGGCAGAAATGTGTGTTTAGTCAGCGGGGAGTGCTTAACAGACCGTTCCCCTGTAGGGTTGCGTTGTGCCCACGCTCGTGTGTGTTCCAGGGCCTGCTGGCGCTCGAGGGCGAGCTCACGCCCATCCTGGTGCAGATGGTGAAGAGTGCCAATATGAATGGCCTGCTGGACAGTGACAGCGACTCGCTCAGTAGCTGCCAGCAGCGTGTCAAGGCCCGACTGCATGAGATCCTGCAGAGGGACCGGGACTTTACAGCCGAGGACTACGACAAGGTCCGTGGGCAGCAATGGGGTGGGAGCTGTAAGGGATTCTTTCTTCCTTTCTTTCTTTATTTCTTTATGTCAGTTTGTTCTTTTCATTCATCCATTTTGTGCATTTCTTTATTTGTTTGTTTGTTCGTTCGACTATTTATTGGCCATGTCGTCAGGGGCGTGGACAGAGGCGTGGCCACAGGGACTCTGGCCCCAGGAGTCACTGATTGATTCCAAACATATCACTGGCTAATAGGTTTGGCCCATCTGTATGAGTTATGGCCTCTCTTATTGTGATCTTCAGCAGACAGTCAAAAATCACATGGAACAGGTCACAGCTTGGATAACAATCATAACAATTGGGTTTTATTCTATGGGCTGGGTTTTCAGTCTCACATCTGGGACCACCAGTTATAAGTGAACTAGAACTGAAGACCCCCTACCAATAATGTGTGATTAAAATAGTGAGGTAACTAAGGGCTGCGGCGAGGTTACCGCTTGGATACCTTCCGGCGTTAATGTCTCTCTACATGGAGTGCATTAGTGCGTGGACGGTGCATTTTGGGAAGTTTTACAATAATGTTTCTACAGACCTTGAGGGCTTTACGGACTCTTGGTTGAAAACCCTTTTTTTCTGTACGCATTTTTATATGTTATACAGAAAGCCAGCCATGTAATTATCGGTGGCGACTTCGCAGAATGAACATTGCAAGGGGTGGGTGTTTACAGAAATCAGTGCATAAAAACTTTTTGTGTGGGGGAGTGCCTGTCCCTTATTTCCAGGAAGCCGGACTCCTCGGATACGGCGGAGACTGGCTCGCTTTGCCGTGAGCCCAGCGTCTCGGACCTGGCGGCGCTCGGCGTCAGCATGTTTTACACGCCTCATTAAATCACTAACAGCCTCTGTACTGAAAGTGGAGGCTGAAGTGGCTCCATTAAGACGCTTTATTAGTTCAGCTGAGCATCTAAGTGATTGGAGAGGCTACAGACCTGCTGCATAGTGTCCCTGTAGGGCCGGCATTAGTGAGCGCACGATTAAAGCCGGCCTCGGTGAAAACGTGGTGAAATATCCAGGATCTCTGATGTTGGTTCCACGTCTCAATTTAACGTAATTTGGACAAACAATGGGTGCCCTGCAGTGACAGCCTTCCAAATAGACCACATTTGGCTAACAAATTTCCAAAACTCATAAAAAAAAAATGTTTGTTTTTGTTTTTGAGATGAGACTGCTATTGACCTTAACTCAGGGTTCCTCATCAAACTCATAAAATTTTTGTTAAATTTCCCAAACTAACTCCAAAGAAGTTTTTTCAAATGTATTCCATGGACCGAGTGAGTTTTGGAAATGTGATCTTCATTTCCAGTTGCATGCATTTTCATTTTGTGTGCAGCTCGCCCCAACGAGCAGTGTGTCCCTGGTGAAGTCCATGCAGATGATCAAGAACCCTGTGAAAACCTGCGACAAGGTCTACTCCCTCATCCAGAGCTTGACGCTGCAGATCCGGCAGAGGATGGAAGACCCCAAGTCGGCAGGTAAAGGGGACCGTGTCACCCGCTGAGCACTGAAGCCCTCCAGCGTTGTCCTTGCCTCCGACCTTTGACTCGTGACCCTCCTTCCTCAGATATCCAGCTATACCACAGTGAGACACTGGAGCTCATGCTTCGGCGCTGGGCCAAACTGGAGAAGGACTTCAAGATGAAGAACGGCAGATACAACATCAGCAAGATTCCCGACATTTACGACTGCATTAAATACGACGTGCAGCACAACAGCTCTCTGAAGCTGGACAACACCATGGAGATTTATCGTCTCTCCAAGGCCCTCGCTGACATCGTCATCCCGCAGGTGAACTCATTTTCTGAGAAATTATAAACCGTCCTGGTGGGTGAAATCAGTTCATATGCATTACGTCGCATTTATTTAGCCGACGCTTTCATCCAATGCGACGTACAGTTGAAAAAGCAGAGTCAGGCAGTCCCTGGAGCAGTTGGCGGTTTAAGGGCCTTACTCAAGGACCCAGTGGTAAAATCACAAGCACAGGATCTGAACTAGCAAGCTTCTAATCACGGACACAACGTCCTAACCCACTGCCACACTCCGCTCCTATGTGTGTGACCCTCCCTCTGTTTTCCAGGAATATGGAATTTCGCAGCCAGAGAAGCTCGACATTGCCAAGGGCTACTGCACCCCCCTGATCCGGAAGATCCGGTCCGACCTCCAGAGGACGCAGGATGATGATACTGTCAACAAACTTCACCCTGTGTAAGGGGACAGCAGCCAGTTCAGCTTCGTCTTTAACTGTTGTTTTTTTTTTTGTTTGTTTGCACGTGCACCCTTTTTTTGTCAAACTGTTACACATAAAGCTATGCAGTTTCAGCTTTTTTGTCAAGTTCTGATGAATTATTTAGTGTAACAAAGTCTCACAGGTAACCTTTGTGCTCTGCAGGTACTCCAGGGGAGTTATGTCACCGGAACGCCATGTCCGAACCCGATTGTACTTCACGAGCGAAAGTCACGTGCACTCGCTGCTGTCCATCCTGCGATATGGGGCACTCTGTGATGTAAGATGTGCTTTGTGAGGGCGGCAATTAAAACTATATAGGCCAGCTGCTATTTTCAGTCTGCTACAATTAAAGGTGCTTTTCTTTCTCAAAAATATGGCTCTTTAGCTTGCTAGGTAATATTTTCATTTGTTTACTTTGTTTAAAGCTTGCAATAATAAGAATTTCCACTACGCGGTGCATGTAGTGCCCTGGTTTATAGAGTGGTCTAAATAAACATTTTTATTTTTATTATTTTTTTCCCTCATCCCCCACTCAGCACCTTAATAGCTTGCTACTTTCTGTTTGTATATCAGTAAATTAAAATGTAGCCAACACTTAACATGGTAGCCAATGCTGCAGACATGACAGATGGCCGCACAGAAATCTAACTCGCGGTCCAGGTTACTTGAGTTCATTGTCGTTTCTTGTGAGAGTTAAAGCTTCCCTGATTAAAATTGCTTGAGCTTTTCAGCGGCTGAGGGAAAAAAAAATGGCACAGTAATTTGTAAGGCATAATAAAATTAATTATTTTGTTGCCAGGAGACAAAAGACGAGCAGTGGAAGAGAGCAATGGACTACCTCAAAGTTGTTAGTGAGCTGAACTACATGACGCAGATTGTGATCATGCTGTATGAGGACCCAAACAAGGTGTGTTTACAGTCTGTGTTCGATTATTACATAATAGCACAGTAGCATAATAGCAGATCGTGATCATGCTGTATAAGGACCCAAACAGGGTGCGTTTACAGTCTGTGTTCAACTATTACATAATAGCACAGTAGCATAATAGCAGATCGTGATCATGCTGTATAAGGACCCAAACAGGGTGCGTTTACAGTCTGTGTTCAACTATTACATAATAGCACAGTAGCATAATAGCAGATCGTGATCATGCTGTATGAGGACCCAAACATGGTGCGTTTACAGTCTGTGTTCGACTATTACATAATAGCACAGTAGCATAATAGCCTTGCGTTAGCTGCTTACATCCATGCTGTGTGTCTCACCTCGAGGACCCTTCGTCAGAGGAGCGATTCCACGTCGAGTTGCATTTCAGCCCAGGGGCCAAAGGCTGCGAAGACGACAAAAATCTGCCATCGGGATTCGGCTACAGACCAGCGTCTCGAGAGGTACTGGTCGCCGTGCTTCCATTTTCATTTTTTGTTTTCAAGCTCAGTGCTCTTTACATATTCTCATTCATCTTCCTCCTTTTCCTTCTCTTGCTTCCTAAATTAATACCTATGGTAAAATATTAATATTTTTAATTAGCATTGATTTATTATGTAAGAGGGTAACAGGGAGACTAATACAGAGGATTGACCAGGGCAGAATGTTCACCCAGCCGTAGGCCAGGTCTTCATGGCATGCAAACCCTGCATCATATTGTTCCGATGGATCCATGGATCAGATATGCATCCATTCTTAGCTTATAGGGAAAACTCTTTTACACCAGCAACTGGTCTATTTGCAAGCTTAGTTTCATTCTTAGTGCTAAAACTTCCAATAGGTTTTTGTCGGTTTGTCTGGTTTCACGTACACACTAATGAATGTGTCACTGCTGTGTGGCCAGATGTTGGGTTTAATGGAAACTTCCCGGCACGCAGAACGAGGGCTCGAAGAAGAAATCCCAGAATGACAGCGACGAGGAATCTAGCGCGGTCAAGCGGGACGAGCCGGACCGCGCCCTCATGATGTTCCGGCCGCTGGTTTCCGATCCCATCTACATCCACCGGAAATCTCCTCTGCCTCGCTCCAAAAAGATCGGCTCTGTGGAGGTAAGTGCTTTGCTGGAACAGCGACATCAAGTTTGTTGTGAGGTTTGAGTACAGCCACTATGGGAACTTTCTAGAACAAATGAGATCAGACATTTTGGAGGACAACGTTTTGGCAAAGGTCCCATTAATGTGACTGGGGTAACAAAGAAACCTTTGTTTTTACATTTTTAGATATTTTATCTGTAACGTAATACGTATTAAATATTAAATACTTTGTCTTTAATGTTTATACATATAATTTTATGAGTCTGTTCCAATTGCGTGCTTTATGGTTCCTGAGAAGGCCTAGGAATTTCATGTGGATTTTGTGGTCTACTGGACCCCATCCATTATGTGTAAGGTTACTGGTTTTAGTGGTGTTGGTCCCAGTACTTACAGGGGGGGGGCGGGGAGCCAACGGGTGCCAATACTCTTATTATTCATGAGCTCTTGGTAGTCTGCAGAGGTGCCAGTACTCTTATTATTCATGAGCTCTTGGTAGTCTGCAGAGGTGCCAGTACTCATATTATTCATGAGCTCTTGGTAGTCTGCAGAGGTGCCAGTACTGTGTACTCATTAGTACCAGCCCACTTTAAGCACTGGTTGGTACCGTGCCATGAGAGTAAAATTTTTGTTCACTCAAGTTCCATTTTGGATGTAAATACTTTTATTTCCTAGAACTAATTCTCTAACTATGTTCAAATTAATGCAGAAGTTAATTAGACTGTCTGTAATGGTTCTTCTAATGACGTATCTTGGCGAATTAACGTGTGTGATGTGCACAGTTCTACTGAACTGCTTTCTAAACCTAATTTCTTTCCATTTTTGTCAGACATTTGCATTTCTTAATCCTGTTACCAGCCCACTGCCAAAATTATTTAACATCAGCTTCCGTCATTGCGTAATAGTTATCTCTAAGTGACAAAATCAAAATTTGGGACATATAAACCAGCTTATATTGTCGGAATGACGGCCAGCTAGCATTGATTGATGTCCATTTATGATCTCCATTTAATATGAAAATTAACACATTAATGCAGGCTACTATGTGCTGTTAAATTATTAAATATGCTGTGTTTTTGAGAATGACTTTAATATACTAATGGAAGCCGTGTTGGGTATGAAATATTAATAAGCTCCGGCTATCTCCCCATTTCATCACCAGTTTCTTGGTTTTGCATCTTGAAATTGGCAGTTGACTACAATCATCTCTCTTTTTCTATATGAGAAAGTGTTTGTGTTAAATATTTAATATAATCATTTGGATGCAAAATGGTTGGATGGGTGCAAAATGTATATATATGTTTAAAAAAATCAAATATTGTAATGTATTCTTGTACTTTGCTAAATATTATGATGATTTCTATCCTTCCTTCCTTCTAAAATTTATCTTGTCAAGTTGTCAAGTCTCTGTATAATACTGTATGCGGTCCACACTCACAGCATAGCTTCGGACTCTAGTCTTGAGGGATACTGACTGATCTACAGTCTTGAGCCATGGTCTGTGTAGGTGCCAGACATGTGAAAAATCCTGTTTTTAGTGGCATCATTGGAATTCACTGATGCAACGACTTAAGCTTGAGTGTTTAACAGTTTTGAATGCTTGATCATAATATGTATTTATGCTTCTATATGACATAAAGTTGTCATGTAATAGTAAAATTCTGTATGTTCAGTAATATGGCAGTGATGGCACAACAGGATTTTGAAATGTGACCGGTACGTAATAATCGTGATTAAAGTGAGAAATAGAAAGCTTCATAATTGCAGTAATTCCTGTTAAAATGAGTGGTTGACTTCTGTAGAGTTAAATTTCCACTTAGAAAACATTTTAACAATTGTGTTTTTCCTTTATACTGGATTTTTTTTCCAACCATCTTCTAATTGTCATTTCATATCCCAGTAACACACTAAAAAATCACTTTGCCATTGCAGCCTGCAGGGTTATTGGCTGGGAGATTTGTCAGGGGTCAGAGCAAGTAGGCTGCGTGTTCAGGCATATGTGTCAAACAGCTCCATGATGAATAATGAAAAATTCAAGCTGTGCTTTCGATTTTGGGGTGTACGGCTGTTTTTTTTTCTTGTAATAATTTTATATGAAACGTTAATTTCACACAGGTCATTAGTTTGTTTTTTCCCCTCTCTTATCCACACAAGCCTTGTGGATATTTGTAAGATGACTCGGTATTATGATACTGACAATCTCATGCCTTGGTTAGCTGGTTTTTTGGCAGTGTTGTAATGCAATTTTAATTATTTTTATAGCGTCTATGAAATTAAATTAAACCGCAATTTAACCCCTGACAAAACTTCTTGGACTTTCGCTTTGTGTTGGACTTTTGTTTGAACACTATATAACTGATGTTGATAGTCTATAATTTTTGCTTTCCTTTTAGTCCCCGTTGCAGACGGACTTTAACAAGAGCCCAGCCAGCAAAGTATGACGATGCGTTTGATTCCGAAACGAGTCGCAGCTGTGAATGTTGTTTGGACACAGTAGCTGGACTGTTTTGTAATGTTGCATGATTGTGCTGTTTTTGCCCCCCCCCCCCTCTCTCACCTCCAGGAAGAGAGCCCCCTGAGTGTGTCTAGCCCTGACTCTATTGGTACCTGGATTCATTACACCTGTGGTGTTGGTACAGGGCGGCGAAGACGCAGATCAGGGGAGCAAAAGCCTTCCTCCCCCGTCTCCCCCAAATCACTGGCTTTCACATCCAGTATTTTTGGCTCATGGCAACAGGTTTTTAAAAAGTTTATTAATTATTCACAGATGGTGTTACTTATTTATTGATCCATTTCTTTATCGTTTATGCACACACCAAGCATATGGTTGAAGTCGACAAGGACACCTGTTCGGCAGATCAATTTAAAGATACCGTTTTCAGATGTAGCAGTCTACTAACTCTGGTAGAGAACATTCTAGAAGATGATGCAAGAAATTGTTAAAACGATTTGTGATAAAACCCCAATTTCAGCTTGGGCTTTGCAAAAGGATTCTCCGAGTTACAGCTAAGACACCGGGCTTCTGCCTGTTATTCAAAAAATTTTTTAGCCTTAGATATTCTTGATAATATATTTTTTAATTGCCGCTAAACCGTGTAATATACTTAAGCGTCCATTACATCAATAACATTTAACCCATTCATAATTAGCTGTGGTAGCAACTGGGGCAGCGATCAGTGCTTTGGTAAAATATCAGTTCAGTTTAATTCAACCTTTATTTTAACTCAGAAATACATTGAAGTTGAGACCTCATTTACAATATAGCAGAGTAAAAACAAAATATCATCATCCTTTCATTATTTATTTATTCTTTTATTAATGTGATGTTAATGGTTACTGCTGAGCTGGTGCCTTTATTTGTCGTGGATTTTTATGTTCAATCTGATGTTTTGGAGCAACACAAGTTTCATGTACTGTAATTGATTTTTACAGTACAGTAAATTATGGTTCACATGAACAACTATCTTGTCGGCACTGTGGGCTTATCTCACTGCTGTTGCATATTCATGCAAGTCTGCTTTCGACTGACCTCCGGGTCGGATTTTAACCACGTGCTGCCCACACGCATTTTTCATTGATTAATTGAGTTGCCTCTTCAGTTAACTCTGAGAGTGGAAATATGATTTTTTGTGGTCTGAGCGTGTACCAAAGCCTCCACTTTGCTCTTTGTGAATTTGCCAAATATGTCTGATGGTCCCTCTGATAAATCTGACCGTCAGTCGTTCAGCGGTGTCATGCTAGGGCTGCCCGTTCGCTGTATTTGTCCCGGGGAGATACTACTTTGATCAGAAACCGCACATATTGTACCATGCTCTGCCTCAAGCGTGGCCAGAGATGTGCTTGGGATTGGAAGGCTGCCAGTTCAAATCCCAGGTTTGGCAAAACGATTTCACCATTGGGTCCTTCAGTAAGGCCCTTACAAGATGAATTATTCACTGCCAAACTGTGGCTAACAGAGCACCGCACCTTAGGTTAGCTAGGCTCTCTCCTCCCGTATTCCAAGTGGTACAACATGGAGCAAGAGACAAGAATATGGTTCTTTACATTAATCTGCTGAAAGATAAGTGTCATCTGTCCTTTGCGACTTTATTCGGTGCCAAATATCAATTTGATCCTTCTGTGGGCCATGACATAAGCGGCCATATGTCTCAAAATGCACATATTCTGCTTCGTAGAAGTCACTCTTACTGGCGGCCTGGTGTGTGTCTCCCTCAGGAACGTGGGTCTGTTCTTGTTTCACTACTGTTGGGACACTGTTTCTATAGGGTCGACACTTTAGGAAAATTTGAAATGTAAAGGCTCCTCTCGCTGCTATTATCTTCGATACTTTCATGTCAACCACAAACAAGAACAAACATTTTAATTGGCTTTTTATTTTTAAGATTTTTTTTCATTAAGTAGATATTAGGTAGCTTCATGAATATTTTCATGTAAGCTCTGGAAAACTTTGCCTCTTGATTTTAGCTGGAATACTGGATGTACTTTGTCACCAAGAACGTTTTTATATATGTATGTAATACGTGTGCTTGTACGTTGGACAGCAGCCTTGAAAGCAAGTATAGAATAACTGATTAAGTTGCCCAAACTTATTCTTAAATGTTGACTGTTTATTGTATATTAATTCCTTACATTACTTTCTGATGAACAGTTATGAAGTTTAGCTCAGTGTTTCCCAGTCCGGTCCTCGGGGAACCCACAGACAGTCCTACTGGGAGCTGAGAGGGAGCGAAAACATGGACCAGCTGTGTGTCCCCAAGGACCGGATTGGCAAATTCAGCTCCTTAGCATGGATTTATAGAAAACACTGAAATCCGGAGATGTATGTCCTTTTGAGATGAATTTGCTCATGGTTTCTCTCGTTTAGGCCTTCTCTGCATTGGGGGCTGGCCTTAGGGATCTAGCTGTCTAGATCTGCCTTTTAGACATTTGAGATTTCAGGTTTCCTCCTTAGCTAAGAAAAATGCTTCAAAAAATTGTACATAATTATGCTGTTAAATAATTATCCTGAGACTTTAATCTGACGATAATCCAGCTGTCCATGTGGCTGAAATCGATCGGAGCTGCTCCTTCTCATCCTGCTGGTCCACAGCCTTTGATGGTGGCGCCTAGAAGGGGAGTAATAAGGCCCGTAAGAATGACTTAATGCGGGTGTCCATTCATGAGCCTCGATTGTCACTAAGGTCCGGCAGTGAGGCTTACCCAAACGGAGGGCCCTATCATTTCAAGTTGTCATTGTTCGGCCCGTGCACGAAACAGTGGCAGTAAATTTTTTACAAAAACGGCAACAAAAAACCTTGTTTTGTTTCCTTTGTCTTCCCTCTTTATTTGAGACAGGTGCTGTGTATATCTAGTTGGAAAAAAGATAAACAAAATCTGGCTGTCTTGGTTGTCATACTTGCGAACTGTTGCCATGTCTACATCCTTCCTGCATCCTCCTCTCTCCATTGCTGTGCGTGTGCTGTAGCTGCCAGGATGTCATGCCTGGAATGGACTCCCCTGGAGATGTTGCATGACCACCTTCTTTTGGTTCTTTTGTTTGATCATGGCTCTCCATGCTAACATTTTTTTTCTCGGTGCTGCTTATTAACATGCGTCTTTCCGGAGCGGGCTTTTGTGTTCCGCACGCCGCGTTTACCCCCACTGGTTGTGGTATGTGATGCTAAAGCCTCGTCTTGTCCCCCCCCCCCCACCACCCTGGTCTCCTTCAGGTCCTTTCGGAGAGCAGCGGCCACACTCGTTCAGGCAGGCTGCATCCGGAGCACAAGCTCGCGGGTGGGATAGGTAAGACGCCCCTTCTCTCGCAACACAGACACTCAATGGATTATTCGTTGCTTTTGTTTACAAGACGCTAACTCACTCTAGGCCTTGTTACCAATGCAGATTCGTGTACATCGCATTAATCTTACATAGTATCTGATACCCTGACCTGTATAATGAGAACCATCATTTTAACTTGCTATTTTACAGAACTAAAATTTCTTTTAGGCAAATACAGGAAATCTGCACAGTTGTAGTTCTGTGATAATGCATATTGCTTTTTACGTTCGTTGTGATTGGTGCATATTACTAGTTGAACTGCTGTTTCATTTCCCGCACTTCCTTCCTGTTATACGCTCCTAGCACTTTGATTTGATCTCCTTGCAGAGGCTGCTGTCTGCCTTTTTAATCGTATGAAACTGAATGACGAATTACTAAATGGTGACGTGAAGCTTATTAGTGATGCAATTTTAACATAATGTATAACCTTTAAAAAGATTTTTGCCACACAACTGACCTAAAGAGTGCTAACTCATGTATCTCATACATGGTGGTAATGTCCTTTTGTTGACTAAAAAATGTACCATTTTGTAATTTATAATTCTCAGTCACTCAAGCGTTTAAATGCGTCAGCTATGGAAATTAATTTGTTTCAGTTGGAATCTTTACAGATTTGAGGCCAGACATATTTCAGCTTTTTCCCACGGACTAAATAAAAAAATGTACAAATGTCCAAAGCAGAATTACAGGTTAGAATTACATTGCATGGATACGTAGCATCGGCATAAACAGCACTGTCTGCAAAAGTCTTAGACAGTCAAATGAAATGTTTAAAGCAGTTTATCTGGGTAATAAAGGCTGGTTCATACTTCTCCGCAGCGTGTCCGCTCAAACGTTTATGATGCGTTTGACGTCATTGTGCACCTCCGCGGATGAACGCCTGCTTCATTCCAAACCTGTGTCCGCGTGGAGGTGTAGCTCTGGACACACTGCGCATGAGTAAAACAGTAAAAATTAAGAAGAACTTCTTGTTTTCTAAAACTCTCCTCAGGGGCACCCCAGCCATTCCATGTATTTGTTAAATTGCAACACCAGTTTCCTTGAATTGTTTCGTTTAAAAGTCAGTAAGACATTGATTAGCCACACAAGGCATATTACTGTTCGAGTCAGAAAATATATGGCTGCTGCCAGTACTGGGGTGATTTTTGAAATGGCTAAACTGACATGCTTTGACAGACATAATATAGTTTTACACTTTTCTTTGACTGTCAGAGTTTTGCACAGTACTGTTCATTAGCACAAATACTTGTGTTTATTTTGCTATAAAATAGCTCTAAATTCACAGTATACACAGTAGCAAACTTGTTTGAAATATATCAGTACCGATCAAATATAACAACACATCGACTCTTGGAAAAAAACGTTTCATGTTTCTCGTGTCAACTGGAACAAATGAACTTAAAATCAAGGAACGAGAAAGACACAGGGCTTGCTTGCATTTTCAAAAACCCAACAAAAACCGAAAAAAAGAGTCAGGCTACTCAAAGTGACATTACTGTCCGTGTGTGACGTTTTCTGTGGGGTTGCACACAGGGGCTTTGTGGCAAGAATCTGTCGCGGATGCACGTTGCATGAATTTCCATGGTGTGACGCGTGTCAGCACACGGATGCTGTATGTATCTTCTCTAACTCCCATTAGGGTCACATTGCGCTGGGCTGTTTAGCACCATGGTGCTCGGGGGCTCCTCCAGTGCACCTAACCTACAGGATTATGCTCGTGCGCACCGTAAAAAGCTGACTTCCGCTGCCTTCCTAGATGGTATGTGCAGACACGCACACACATCTGTAAAAGATGACCCTGAACCCATTAACCATCGCCTTTTTTCTATTTTTGTTTATTTTGTTTATATGAAGGAATCCTGGAAATTTCCTCTTTTTTTCTGTGTGCTGGGATAACAATCATGTGTGTGCGTGTGTGTGTGCGTGTGTGCGCGCATGCTTGTTTTAGTGTTTGTGCCAAATTCATATTTTTTTTTGTGGGTTGCTTGATGCAAAAACAAGCGACAGTAGGGATTGTTTTGTTTTGCCTTAATAGAATAAAGTGCGCTCTGCTAAAAGTGACTCAGGTTTCAAGCCTAGCGTGCCTTGCTCCTGCTCTTCGTGTTAGTTTGGGGTAGTATCTTTTCTGTAGCAGTTTCAGGTTAAGATTTGTGTCACTATACTATATATACTCTGTCATTTATACTAGAACTACTTCTTATGACTCATTCTGTAATATATACTATTTTATACATGAAAATTTATTTACCTCCAGCTTAACAAAAAGGGGGGGGGCAAGTCTACTCGTGGGGTACTTTAGAAATGTTATGATATCAACGTTACAGTAACATGCATGATGATAACAGTACTTTTTGTACTTGTAAAGGGTTTAACAAGGAAACTACTTTCATTATTGGTTAACATAATTATATTTTCTTTTTTAAGCAAATCGTGTACAGGTGTTGGGCCTTTTTTTATTTTTAAAATAAAGCCATGACAAAAGCGAGGTTTTAACTGCAGCCGCTCAGAACGTGCACTCATGCCATCTGCACGCTCAGCCACTGACGTCAGGTGCACACTCAGCCACAACAGGAAGTGCAGGGGAATCAAGCCAGTGGGAACGGTATGTTAAGGTTTATTATTTGTATTACTGAATTATATAGTTACAAGTTTGTTTATTTCATGCCATACATTATTGCAACGTAGTGCGTTGATGTAGTGCGTTAGTAAGTTTTTTCTCTGACTGGAGTGAATTTTTTTCAGTTTAGTTAACTCACATTATCTTACGGCAAAATAGAGACATTTCTGCTTTTACAGAGCTTTTCATGGAGTTATCTTGTGAATGTCTTAGGTTCCAGCATATAGTTTTTAGTTGTTGGTGTGGTCTTGAGGAGAACGTTACTCTGTCTCCTTATGGCAATAGGCAAGACAAGTTTATTATCATACACAGGGGTTATTTAAATTAGATGCTCTTATTGGTTTGTTTTGTTTGGTTTTTTTATTTCTCTTATTTGAAAAAAAATAAACATTTGATTCCTGATGTCGTGTCCAGTGTTCCTTGTTTTTTTTTCCATCCGTCTTTTATCAATATTATTTTATATGTCATACATGTATGTATGTAATAGTGGTTATATAGAATAAGGGGACACACGCGTGCGCGAGTTATGATGGTTGCACAATTAATTTTTCCTTGGAATAACAACAGCAAAAATAAAGTAGCAGGGTCTGAACATCACTACCACGGTCACGATGCTAATAATTACAAGAATAACATGCGAGCATTTAGTTTGATTAACTTAATCTATAACATTCTAAATAAACCAACAACGGCCAGCCAAACAACATATACACACGTTAACATGATAAAGAATATTTCATATTGTTTACAACTGACAAGACAGTGACTCGAAAGCGTACCATTACACTTCATTAGCACTAACTTGGCAAATAGGAAACAATTCCCCGGTTGCACTTCCTGTTTTGGCTGAGCGTGCACCTGACGTCAGTGGCTGAGCGTGCAGATGGCTGAGAGTGCGCGTTCTGAGCGGCTGCAGCCAGACCCTTCTCGCTGCAGGGGGAGGAATCTCTTAAGTGTATTCTGGGTCTTAAAGCCAGCCAAGTTTTCTACTTTTTATCTAATAAAAAAAATGTATTTGTAGGACTGAAAGCTTTCAACATGAATAGAAGTGCTCCATATATTAGATTTCAGCTGTATTCGATTTATTTTCCAGTGGATGCAAATCTAAAGAGTAGGCACTACTATACCTTGCTTTCACCATTGACTGATTGATTATTGGAAATCAAGACTAATAAATCTTTTTGGGGATAAAACACATATTTTTCCAAACTTATCAGCCTATAAAATCCAGGATTCCTTAGTATCTGAAAATCTTTACTTATTCATTTAATTTTGTTTAGCCCGGCCATCCCATCCAACATAAAAACAGCTTTGTTTGAGATTGGCCTTTAGTTAGATGAATAATACACTAGCTTTTTTCCAGTTCTCTCTGTACACATGCTGCTGGAGGTTTGAACAGTTTTGTAGTTAAATTTTTTTTGTGACAACAGCATTGATGACTCAGCATCTCTCAGCCCAAGGCTCAGAACATCTAAGGAATTTTAAAGACATTCATCCCTTAATAGGATTCATAGCAATGAATAACATTTGTTTGGTTTTTGTTTTTTGTTTGTTTTTGTTGACTTATTCCTAGTGCTGGCTGACCAAACCCTCATTCATTAATCCACGGCTTCTCCTCCTCCTCCTCCTTCTTCACCCTGTCACCCTGTCACCTTGCATGTCCTCTAACACTTGCTCTTCCTTTTCTGACCCTCCCTCTTTCAGTTTAGCTGTTGTACATTTCAGGTACCTGTTTTTCTCTTTCTCAGAGGCCACGCGTGGTTCTGCTGTAAAAAGGTTTTCTATCTCATTTGCTCGACACCCAACCAATGGTATGTTTGATTTTGTTGTTGTTGGTTTTTTTTGTTTTGTTTTTTATTTTAAAATGTAACAACCTTGCTTCATCTTTTTTTTTAATTTGACATATCAACATTGAGCTTCTCCTTAGCTATCCCAGGAAAACACTGGGATCTCAAAACTCTCCGGCAATCAGGATATTATGTATTTTCTTAAAGCTATCTCCCTCTGTTCTGTAAATTCTGTGAATTAACGGTGCAAGGAAAATAATGCTTTCTTGTGAAAAAGAAAACATGGGATGTGGTTTCATGATTTCAAAAATTCTAATGTGACATTCTTGGTTATTTCCAAAGTTTGTTTTAATAGGCTCCCCAGTTTAGACATCAGTTTTCTGCTAACTTCAACATGGCAAAAGGTTCCATTCTAAAATAAGATTTATGAGAATTAAAAAGGCTTTTTGCAGAAATCATTTTAGTGCTAATTGTTTTCATATTATTTCATTATTTTTAATTTTTGTTGTTCAAAACTGCTTTTCTAAATGGGTCAGTGTTTTCCAGTATGTTCTGTGGTAAGTGTTGATTCATTTATCCATTTTGATGTCCTGTTTGGGTGGTTTGATGTTCTTTCCTCTGTCTTTTTTCTTTGTGGTGTTTGATCACTACTCAATTCTTCCATACGTTTACATATTTTCCCTGTATCATTTTCCATCCATTTTTCCCTATAAACCTTGTAGCTGTGATTAAGGTGAAAAATAGAAGTTGTTTGCTGATTCCCCTCTGAATACCTTCCTATAGGAGTTGAGAATTACACATCAATGTTTTGTTGTAGATATAGATTCTCATTCAGTTAAACAGTGATTCCTCAGCCATATGGATAAAGTTTCGTAAGTATTGATGAATGTCATTAATATTAGATAAAATGCACTTGTTTTTATACCAATACACCAAAATTTATTTAAATTATCACCACTGAATGTATATAACATAAAAAATGCTTGTTGCACTATGTTACTAAAGTACATAATTACATACATTTTCAGTTTATGATTATTTTTAAATACAAAGAATGATATACATTGATCATCAGTGAAGTTTTCTGTTAGATGAACTGGTTTTCTTTTTTCAGTAAATGAACTCAGTTCTGGTCATTCTGTGATACTTCAGCAGTTTTTCCGCATTTGATAACTGGACATGTATCACTGATCTTGGTTTATTGTATTAACAATTTCATGTTTCTGTGCACTGTTATGTCCATGTGCATAGATGAAGTTGCGTTTCATTGCTGTTCATGCTTTAGGTCTATGTGTGGCTGGTTGCAAAGTTTTGTTTTGACCCATTTGAATGCATTTGTTATCTTTTATGGCCTTTATTTGTTTTGTGTCATTACTATTTTAGTTTTCTGGTGTGATTTTTAGTTACGTTTTCTGTCTTTATGAGTTATTTTGAGAGGAAACCTTTCTCATTGCAGTCCATAACGTCCTGTCAGTATATCAGTTATTTATGCAAAGGATAAACGCATATCTGTAACCTTTTGCACTAATCATACTCCTTGCATAGCTAGACCCAAAACATAACAGAGGATCAGTGTTAGGGATTTTTCAGTATGAGTCTGCAGGAGACACCGGTAGGGGAAAAGGTTTAGTCCCCTCCCTCATTGCCCTGTCCACAATGTAGTCTGAAGTGAAGCTGAATTTATCTTTTTGAGAATTTCAGCAGCTTTCGTTTGTATGGAGAACGAGTGAGGTACTTTTAACAGGCCTGTCAAGCACCTGTGTGCTGCCGGTTGATTGAAGCAAAACATTGCACCGGGCAGGAGTGGTGCAACACAGCGTTGGCGTACATAGTTATTCCTCTGTCAAGCCAACCGTTAGCCAAGCATCTCGTTCCCAGCACCTTTGAGGCTGCCTGGTAGGCATGGAGGACACCGTGGAGGTCGATACAGAACTGGAAAAGACTAAAGAAAGAAGCCCTTTTGAATAATCCATAAACTGGATGCATTCTTGGTACATTCTGCAGTTATAGATTTCTTTTATGACAAGAAAATGATGATACATCCATTGACTGAAATAGTTTAGCTTATAATGGGAAGTAGCAATTAAATTTATTCCATATGATTGAATCAACTGTTTACTTTATTGCTTAGTTTTATTTACATTTGCGTGACTGACTGTTATGTATGGGCTGACCGAATTGTAAGTTGATGCTTTTCATGAGGATTCGCACATTTTATTTGGAAAGTCAATACTGTAAACCGGTCTGAGGTAGGTTGATATGGATTATTTCATTTTGTGTCATTCCAACTTTAGGAGTCCCTGTGAGATCTGTAAGGCCTGATGGTATTTCTGTGCCTGTGATGTGAGGCGTGCAGTATGGTTTTGATGCCATAATTATTCAGATGGGACAGTTACGCTACTTTGAGCATCAGTGAGTGATGACTGTTAATTTTGCCCCCAGTAACAGCTTCATTGCGACGTGGTGTTTCCCTTTTAGGTTTTGAGTTATACTCCATGGTCCCGTCAATTTGCCCCCTGGAGACGCTTCACAACTCGCTCTCGCTGAAGCAGGTCGATGACTTCCTGGCGTCTATCGCCATGTCCCAGGAATGCAACATGGTGACGCCCACATCATCGCCTGGTTTGTACCACTGTGCGCAATACAGTCTTGTGGGTCTACAGTGGTACTGCCACATTATAAAGGGTGGTAAAAATATCATTTTTTATATATGACATGTGCCCTGTTGCTTTCAGCTTCTGCATTAATCTGTGGTGCTGGTCCGGTAAGGAATGTCCCATTGAACACATATACTCCAGCAAGGGTTCTGCCTTGTCCTTACACTCATGCTTCAAGTGTGAAGAGATCTTTGGAAAGGGAGGCAACTGATGGTAAGTGGTTTTAGGTCAGTATAATATGTGTTACGTATAACCTTTACTGTTTAAATATAAATGCACAATATATACATACACTGCATATACACATCCTTAGGTCTTCTTGTTGTTTATCGATGGTGGAGTGGAGTTTCTGTCTGCTGTCTGACACAAGGTTGCATTGCCTTTTTCCTATCCCTCTGACCCCAAAGCAGGCACTGGATCCCCCAGTAGAGCGCCTGGGACCGGTTCTACTGACAACTCACCCCATGGTCCAGTGGGAGACCGAGCTGTACATCAGTATTCAACCCGGCAAACTCCGAGAGACAGAGATGTACAGCAAGGTGTTGGTGATACCATGGCCAATAAGACCCTCTTACAAGATTCCACATCTCATGCTCTGGTCAATAAGATTCCCCTACAAGATTCAATGCCTCATGCTCTGGCCAATAACATTCCCCTGCAGGACTCAATGCCTCGTGCTCTGGCCAATAAGATTCCCCTGCAAGATTCAATGCCTTGTGCTCTGGCCAATAAGATTCCCTTGCAAGATTCAATGCCTTGTGCTCTGGCCAATAAGATTCCCTTGCAAGATTCAGAGCTTCATGCTCTGGCCAATAAGATTCCCTTGCAAGATACAACCCATCACAGCCTGGCTAATAAGACCCCATTGCAAACATCAATCTATGATACAGTGGGAAATCAAATGCTCCTGCAAGATTCAAATGTTTATACTCTAGACCGTAAGAACCCACTGCAAGATTCAGTCACTCGCACCCTCGGGGATAAGGCCCCATTGCAATCCTCAGTCCATCACGACTTGGGCAGTCAGATGTCATTGCAACCCTCAACCCATGATACCTTGAGCAATCAGAGTCCTCTGCAGGATTCAACCCCTCATACCCTGGGCATAAAGACCCCATTGCAACCCTCGACCCATGAGAGCTTATGTAATAAGACTTTCCTACAGCATTCACCCCATGATACATCAGGTAATAAGTTTACTCTACTGCCTTCAGTCCACGACATTATGGGTAATAAGGCCATTCTGCAACCCATAGTCCAAGGCGCCCCAGGTATTAAGATGCAATCCTTAGGTCGAAGTACCACAGCCACGCCCCATGATATGTCTGCTGATAAAGTAGCGTCACAAGATTTAAGTCAAGACAACCCTGGAGGCAGAAGATCCCAGCAAGTCTTGCCCCATGGCACGCTGGCTGAAAAAGTGCTCTCGAAGGACCGGGCAGATGGCGCCAGTGGGGATGGGGATGCTGCTCGGGACCATTCTTCTCTTGCTTCACAGAAGGACAAAGGAGCCCTACACTCTGCCACTAAGACACAGGAGCCCCACAGGGCCCAGAGTAAACAGCCATGAAATGACAGTTGGCATGGAAATGCTACATGTCATCTCTGTTCAGTTTTTTTTATCATTTATGTAACAATGCAGTATATTATTAACAGAACTTTTGTGAATATGTTCTTTTAGATGAACATAGATTCAAGGTAAAATCTGCGGCATTTTATTGGGACAGAGAGCAAAGGACAATGCTACAATGTTTGTGGTTTGTAGGTACTTAAAACTGGAAATGGACAGTCATTCACACATTTGGTATTTCACAACTGCTTCATATAATCAGCAAAAAGTCCTTTGTTAAAATTCTAATTTTGTACATATACACTTGCAAGTCAGTAAAAGTAAAAACGTCCATTACAAAAGAACATTTGATCTAATGTCTTTGTGTCCCTGTTCAGCGAAATGCCTGCCATGCTGTATATATAACACCAGATCTGCTGAGTGAGATGCAATTTAGAGGGATTATTACAATGGGGCAATGTACAGTGAAATGTGTGGGCCATCAGTAGAAACCCAAACGTTCTTTAGTTTTTTTGGAAGACAAAGCTATATACATATGAAGCTCTGTAAAGTATAGAATATACTATTTTTAATACTACCCTCTGGTTTTACTTTGATGCTCAATGATTTGAAATCAGAGATGCCTTTTGATTTTGCCTTGTTTCATTTTTTTCTTCTTAATCAGATTGTTGTATAAGTCTATGTATATAATGCATTAAACACCAATATTTTTGTTGCACATATATTTTAAAACTGGAATTTGCAAGTCGTATTAAATTCATTTGAATTCTCATTTACGATGGTATGTT
Organism: Hippopotamyrus pictus; assembly: GCA_026781145.1. Taxonomy (NCBI): domain Eukaryota; kingdom Metazoa; phylum Chordata; class Actinopteri; order Osteoglossiformes; family Mormyridae; genus Hippopotamyrus; species Hippopotamyrus pictus. Next base: position 736,248 of record JAODLC010000123.1, on the reverse strand, counting down.
CCACATATTGTAAAATGTTGAGTAAGCCATGTGCAGTTGCATTTTAAAGCAATGTAACATTAGTTTACAATATTAAAAAAAAATGCAAGAATTGTATCAGTAAGTCAAATATGTTTAGTAGGAGATGTTTAAAACGCTTCTCCCCGTGTTACTGCTACATTTAAATAGCGTCTAAAGTGGGTCTTTGTTTCCAGTGATTACTTTATTTTCGTATTTTATTTTTAAATAAAGCTGTTAATCACAACGAATTACGTAGTGTACTGATTAGTGATACCTGGTTAGTCTTGATGTCAGACGTGTTTTAATTAGCACGACTTTGCCTCATCGCACTGCTTTTGTAAATACATATGAGGTATATAGTATATGTTACAGTAACGTCGTTGATATCTTCTATACGTTATATTTGATGTCGTGGCCTTTAATGCGTTTTTATATTTACTCAATGGATCTTCACCGACTAAGCCAACAGATGATCTCTCATCAAAACTCCTGTCAGTTTCAAATCACTGACGTAGTATCTTCATAGCAGTATCACATTCTTATAATAAGGTAGTATAAACAGTCCGCTGTAAATAAACTACATGCAAATATATATGTATGTATGTCTGTAGTGTGTACGTGTGCTTGTATTATATGTGTACATATAGCAAAGGTGACAAGGAATCAGAACAAGCTATTGGACTCGGCAGACGTGATCCGATCAGCATGCAGGGGGTGAGGTCATCGGCGGATTCCGTCACCGCCACGTGACCGCCGTCGGAAGTGCGCTATATCACTACACTGGCTTCAGCGGACCCGGTCCATTCGGCAGGAGGAGAGAGCGCTGGCTAGCTTCGCCCTCACGGTCCAGGTTCGGCTCTCTTGCTTGTCTTTTTCCAAGCCTTGTCAGAATGTATGACGGGGATGTGTTTCGGACAGCGCCCGGCTAGGTTTCGTTGTTGTCTCGGGGGCGCTCAGTGCCAAGTCGCACCTGCACCTGTTTCGGAAACGATGCGAACGACCGTCTGGGCGAATTCACTCACGACCTTATTAAAAATGGCGGAGTTTAGCATTTTAAAGACTGTTTGAGCGTTTCTCTGTTTTTTACGCGTTATACTGCGACGCCGCTTGTCCGTCTGAGCAAAATCCGTGTGAAACGGGGAAAGCTAAGCGGCTAATGTGCCTCAGAAAAAGACTGGGAGCTGGCCTTCACGGTCTGCCTTCCGCTTTTGGCCGTAATTAATAGGTGTTTCCTACCCAGAGGCTCATTATTTACGGTTCCACCATCGTAGTGGGTAACGCACGGACGGGCCGGCTTTGTCCAAACCGATATCCGCATGTTCTGGGGTAGCGATGACAGGTGTGTGAGGCAGGGATCGGATTCAGTTCGGGACTGATCTCATTGGGATGCACCGGTGCGTTTGGACCGACGGCTCTGCACTGAAATCAGATATCATGATTTATATATTGGTGAATGTCAAGAAGCTTGTGCATCGAGATATTCCATCGAACTCATTTGAAAAGAGTATCTATGGAAGGATGAATAACACAAGATGAGAGGATGGCTTTCTAATCCCAACGTCAATGCTTCCATATTCAGTGCTTCATGGCGGCAGGCCCCACTCGATCATTATATTTGGATGATTCATGGTGATTTAAAGTCGATGATTTAGGGTGAAGGCAGGAGATGATAGGCTGCAGCGCCCAGCTTGGTTCCCCGGGAGCCTCGTGCGCTCCTGGGGATGTGCGGCTTTATGAATGGGCACTCGTATGCGTTTGAGTCCTAACAACTATAGTTGATTTCACAGGCCTGAATAATGTTAATAAATTACAAAGAAACCCTTACAGAGAAGTGCACGCGAGGAGAACCGCATCGTCATTTAAAACATTTAGATACCTTATTTGTAGCGTGCGTTGCAGTGTGTTCTCTGACTCGTCATTTGGTAGTCTGGGTAAAAGGAATTTTAATGATAACCTGGGTTTAGCCGATTCATTTTAATTCGATTTCGTTGGTTGTGTTTGTTTTGATTCGGATTGCTCTGACCTATATTTACGTGGCCCTTGTTTGTAGCAGCTGAATTTCGCCATGCGTAAAAACGCCTTGTAAATCGTAAGAGGTGTTTTTTGTGTCCCCTCCCCAAGGTCTTGCGTTTAAATTACTTGCGGTCCTAGTCTGATTTTTTTTTTCACTCTCACTCTCTCTCTCTCTAAAGGCCACACCGGACAAAACGGTGCTGGCAAGCCATCATGTGACCAAAGTGAAGGTTTACCGAGAGGTTTAAGGACTAACGACGCAGTGTTATTATGGTTACTGATGCTCACTAGTCAGTATATCTAGGCTATAAACTGTAGCTATGTTTGCTTTCGATTGCAGTGTTAGAATTGTAATATTTTGTTGTGTGCTTTTCAACGTATTAATCTAATTTCGCCACTTTTTTTCCTAGTGAGGGGTGCTGTGGAAGCATATTTGAGTATTTGAATATTTGAATATTATTAATGTAACTGCATGTATTATCTTAGTACAAAGGCAGTGTTCTTGGCATGTTGGTGTATATGACTCATGCCTTTATATGATAATCATCGTTCAGAAATAACATTCAGATAACAGCATGTTACTCATGATTTTACCCATTGATGTATTAGCTTTACTTTTTGATTTCAGTCGTCTTTCATTGTTTCACAGTCTTCATTTTAGTAGTAAAACTGTGCTTATACTGAACTGTTTATGAACTTGCAATTTTGCTTTTCAAAAAATTGCTGGAATCGATTTATTTGGTACGTCGGTGTTTATGTGTCTGTGTATGTGTTGTTTTTTTCCATCTTCCTCCAGTCAGGTCATGTCTTTAACGATGGAGATGGATGTCAGTGGAGTATCCAGGACAGCCATGTCTGTTCTTCCTGCTCCGGAGGCGAAGGCTACGCTGAAGCCCGAGTTGGAGAAGCCCCGCTGTGCCAGCACGCCCTGCTCTCCGATCAAAAGTACGGTTTCGGGATACCAGATCGTCCACATGAACTCCAATTACCTTGTGGGCTTCACCACCGGAGAGGAGCTCCTTAAACTGGCCCACAAGTGGTCATCCGACGCAGAGAATTCAGGAACCGACGCCTTACGGAGCCCTTGCACGAAGCCGGTGGATTTGGGTCTTCATCGAGCCTCTCGGATATACAAAACCAAGAATCGACACTACCAGCCTTACGACATTCCAGCAGTCAATGGGCAGAGGCGGAGAAGGATGCCCAGCTCAGGTGAAAACTACCTCAAGTCACTGCCTGGGGAGTCCGGAAAGGTACTTCACGGCTCTCTGCCGCTCTGCCTTTTGAATGGAAAGAGAGCGCATTCAAAATCTTTGGACTACCTCAACTTGGACAAAATGAGCGTCAAGGAGCCGGCGGACACGGAGGTCTTGCAGTACCAGCTTCAGCACCTCACCCTCCGAGGGGAGCGGCTGTTTACCAGGAACAAGACATGAAGTGGACCCGGGGAACCGCTCGATTTTTGACACATCTCTCGAAATACCCGTCCCCCCTGTCCCCCATCACCACCTCCCCAGTCGTGTTCAGCTCCCCCCACAGAGCTTAGGCAGCGCTCCAGATATTTGTGTGTTATTTATCTTGTCATTTAATGAACCATTACATTGAGGATTAAACGTGAGAGCAGTCCACACACAAATAAATAGGTATTGGCAACCGGACGTAGTGTGTGGTATTGCGAGAGTAACTTTAAATACTTTAGAATACATTTCAAGAGTAGCAATAACACGTACATTCAGTAACTGAAGGAACGATGTTGATTTCTGTGAATTTGGCAATGTATCGATTGCAGCTTTCCATTTTTTTTTCTGCCTTTGCACTGTTACACACATTGAATATTTATGAAAACATTGCCTCAGAACCAGAAGCACACTATCAATTTAAAATGACTTGTTGGATATTAGCACACCTATCAAGCTTACCTTCACCTGCGTATACATAAGTACATACCTGCATACATAAGTGGAACGCAAGACCGACTGCTGCATTGTTCTGTATAAAAGGGTCTTTTAAGCAGAGTTGTGGTGGAGAAGATTATTAGCGACATGCTTAGGGTAAGATTCGCTTAACTATCATCAAACTTGCTATATGCTGGAAATATGTTAGGGTTTATTTTGTTTTGTAATTTATATGTGCGTCGATCTTTCAGCAGGATTTTCATAGGGGAAACATGACTGAGGTGAAACTGGTTGTGCAGAAAATGGTTCCTTTAAGCTCTTGTGCACACGCCTAATTTGTATACTTGTCACACAGGTGTGTAGGTTCTGAATGCATAGCTTTAGAAACCAAAGGATTTACTCGTGGGCATCCTATAAAAACTTGATGAACCATTCTTTTGGCAATGTTTTTCATAGAATAACACAGGACAATCATCTGGAAAGTTCTCGCTCTTGGGAAAGACAGAACTGAGCCAATGGTGTCACTGGCCCTGGTGTTTAACTTATAATGGTTTATTAGGAATCTGTAGGGCATCTCTCAATTTTTATTTGATTCATTTTTAAGGAGTTTTCAAATTGATTCAAGTATGATTGAAACTGGTTGTGTGAAGCATTGGGTTGGTTCTCAATATTTATGTAGGATAGAATATTCACATTACATGACTAAGATATTTGCAATTTTTGTACAGTGCTGGAAGCACTGTATGTGCTTTTGCTAAAAATTAGTTTTTAATATTAAAACATTTCATTATATAGTAATTAAATTCTTTACCATTTGTTGGCCTGATGGATATCTTGATGTTGGTTTAAACACTTTATAAATTCATGACTTTAACAAATCGGATTTAAAGCACCTTAATGTAACTTATTTGATTAATATCCATAGCAGAGAATGATTGTTAGCGTGGGTGACCTTTTTCTAAAGCAGCTCAGTAATAAAACGACATTTGCAGCTGATAGACTGTTAAAAAATCTTTGAATAACTTATCACACTCTTTGGGGTGGGGGGGTGGTGAAGCTGTATGACAAATTTTCTGTGCAGCTACTGCTATTTAATTCTTAAGGTATCTTTTGCTGATTTGTATTTTTTAAGACTGTGGTAGAGTACTGTAGAATTTTATTTAAAAATTTAAATGTCTTAAATATATTTTCAGTGTATTACATGTTTTATTTTTACCAGCTTTTTGAGGTCTGCATAGGTTCATGCAACAACATGCGTGGTGTTTACTGAAGCTCCAAACAAACTAAGAGCTTTTGGTAATTAATTGTGATTAAGACGGTGAAAATTATCTCCCCATTGAGGTTTTAAGGCTATTCTTTTAGAAGCATGAAGCTTCTGTCCCATTTCCTGCATTTACATTTGCGTGTGTATATTTGACAATTTGGAATGACTTTCAGTTTTATGTCTATGTACAGTGAGCCTCCTCTGCCAGATCCCCCAGCGAGGAATTGCTTTTCCTGCAAAAATAAATGCAGTTTTTTTTGAATGTATCGACTTTACAACAGCATCTATGACCTAGTTCTTCAGTAGAATGTAGAAATTTATAAAGAGTTAACATACATGCTATTTTTTTCACTAGGGTGGAAACTGACTGTTAATAGAAAATTCACAATTAATAGCTTCATTTGAGTGTGCCTCAATTTAAATAGACAAGGAAGGGAAATATTAAAAGTGTGAATCTTTAATCCTTCGGTCTCTAAGTGCTTCTACACCAGTTAACAAGAATATAGGTAGAATACATAGGTGATTCTCAAGGTTGAAAGTGATTTTTGTCTTAAAGATTGACATCTATTAATTAATTCTGTTATAAATTTTGTGTTAGCTAGCTACGTGAAACATGAGTTGTGAACTTAGCATACTGGTATTGACAGACAGACAGATGTGATGTCTTTGGATTGCCATTATCATACATGTCTTACAATAAAACTCTTGTTTTATTGAGTACATTCTATTGTTGAGGTGCATTGACAAATACGCATAGCTTCGCATCCAAGAATACTTTGGAAATTTCACTTGCCCATAATCTCCCACAGCACCTGTATTCGTGTGGAGCCCCCATACTGAGAGTCAACTGTACAAAAGCTTACATGGCTGTTCATGGATGTGGTGTCAACAGACGATGCACCACGTTATGGAAGTTGAACCTCTGTGTATGTTCTGCATCTGAGAAAGGGCCTTGCCCTGTCTAAGCTTCAGTTACATGGCTTTTACGAGAGCAATAACAAAAGTTATTGAAATCAAGCCTCCTGGTTACTACTACTTGGTATGAATTGCTAATTTTGAGCCATTGTAACACAGGGAGGAAATGGTGAACTCTTGCATGTCATTCATGGTGAAAGGCATTATGAAATCGCAGCACAAGCTGCAGTGCCTTTTACGGTTGTTTGCTTTTCAGTTCATTTCTCTGAGGCTCGTGTTGTGTGTTGTCTTTTTATTTGAAATGTTTAAATTATTTGTTTAGGTGTTGCAGTTAAGTGAGGATTTTTAAACAAGCCGCAGAACCATGACTTTGGATCTGGACTTGGCTGAATTACTGAATGGGTCTACGTATGCTCTGTGATGCCATTGCAGTTTAAGCTTTTTGTGGTCGTACACTTGGCATTATTAAAACATTTGACTATCGACTGCTTCGGTGTCCATGTTTTGCAAAGAGAACCTTCCCAAGCTAAATGACTGGGAAGAAATATCTATGTATCTACCTTATCTACATTTATATTTACCTTCCAGGAAAATCATTAAATTCGAAATGAAGAGAACATGAGTTACTTAAGATTTGGTAATTATAGCGTGAATTAAAAAAAAATACAGTTAATAGTAATAGTTTCATATGTTGGTGACATTTGTCACATAACTAATTTGAATTACAAGTAATCTGCTTTTGAGAATCTAACATTTTAGAAAAAATGAAATCGATAAATAAAGAATTTCTCTAATTATTAAAGTAAATTTTAAGGTCAATATTTTTAATTCTCTAATTATTCTTTAACATATCGCACCCATCATCCGTAACTTCTTACCCAGGACAGGTGTGCCGGAGTGGAACCTGGGGTACCTCCTGAAACACTTCACTTTGGGTAATAAAAGACACTCATTCATCTAACTGCACGTTTTTGGAAGTGGGGCAGGGGCTCGAACCCTTAACCATGGAGATACAATGCTACAGGACTGACCACTAAGCTGCCTCCTCTAGAACAGTAGTTTATTTTACATTTTATGACCTCTGGGGGGAGCTGGTAAACATGTTGCTTACTAAACTCAAACGTGCTTAATGGGCAGCGCAAACCACTGCATTTCACCTCAAAAGCATAGGAAATCGAAAGATTTTAAATGAGCAACCACCATAAACTTAACAGTCAATTCATGGGTAAGTATAGCCTTGATCTTGGTGGAAGAGGCACTATTTCTGCAGTTGGAAGACCCAGCAAAAAGCCAGTGAACCATCTCTCCAGGTTTACAGTGCTGTAGGCCGGATTGCAACCCTGGGCCTGGTCGTCTCAGCTGGTCAGTATGAAAATGGAAACTGTGATGATGTAATATAATGCAGTGAATTAGTGGTTAGTGCTGTTTTGACTTAATCCATTGTTTCCCAATCTGGTCCACAGGGACCTGCAGCAGTCCACGTTTTTGCTTGGGAGGGTCCCTGAGGACTGGGTTTAATCAATTACTGTAGGATAATGTGCTTGTGTACCACAATAACTTTCAGATTATAAAATGAATGTATTATATCATGCATTAAAAGTCACAGTACATTAAAATAAAAGTGGTAAAAGGCCAAATGAAACAACATTGTGAAAGATGGAAACAATGTAAAATTCACCACATAAATGCCCTTATGCTACAGATAAACCCGTATCTAGTCAAAACTACTGCTGTTCATTGATTGCTCAAGGTTTTGAAAAACTTTGAAGTAATTGAAGAAAAACACGAACATTGCATGTGTTCTTACCGTTTTCCAATTTGCACTTGACTGAATTACCAAACACTCCCCATATAGAATTAGAGACTGGATTCAGACCTCATAATGCTTGTATACATGTATACATCTTTCCTGAGTTACTATACCCATTTTTAATGTTAATATTAACTAGATAGATGAAAGAAAATGAACTTCATTAATCTCTGAGGGGAAAACATAATTACTTAACCTTAGACAATGATTTTGGTATCTGACATTTTTCCTAAGTTAAGTTCCTCCTGGTTAGAACAGGCTAAAGAGGTGCTATCCAGTAGGGGGCAGCAACAGGCCATAAGGTTCAGTACAAATGTATTCTTAGTCAATAAAGTTACTGTTGAAAGGCTTTATAAGATTAAAGTTTCACGCATTTTAATGCTATTCCTTTGCACACAGATATTACTGTCGATTTTTCAAACTAACTGAAGGTGTGTTTTTTATTGTCTAATTTTTTTTTTTTTTAAGAACCAGTTTTTGATTCAATATTTATGCTACACAGATTCGTAACAGCATGTTTTTAGAGTTCTGTCCATCCATAAATGAAACTGAACAGGAGGCACTGTCCAAACCATTTCCATAAATGCCATATAATGGCTGTGGAGTTTGCATGCTCTCCCGTGGGCTTTTCTGTGCTGTAATTTCCTTCCACAGTCCAAGAACATGCAGTTTGGCTAAATGGAGTCCCGTACATGACCGTATTCTGTGTGCACATGCCCTGTGATGGATTGCTATCTCACCCAATGTGTTTCTTGCCCTGTGCTCCCTAGAATGGTCACTGCATTAATTGGGTTTATCTTGCTTTATTCACTCACAGGTTATAAAGTTACTTAGTAAACAGTACTCACCATATGATCTTAATCACCATATGATCTCCCTTTTGGCTGTTTTGCTCAGTTCTGTAAATCTTACTGTATGACACTGATTTCCTGTATATGAAGAATCTGTTGATATTTTCCCAGTTTTCCAGTGTTGTGCTGCATAGTTTCTGACATAAAGCCCTACAGTATGTTGTACAGACGTCACAGACATCTCAGGCTTTGTGTGTAAGCCTCTTGATAGTAATAATTTTTATTAACATCTTTACAAACATCAACATCTAAACTTCCCTACATACCAGCACATGGATGGTAAATTGTATCTTTAAGATGAGGATTTCATCATTGTCTTTTATTTTTGACAAAGTGCCCTTCTATGTAATTTGATATAAAGGCAAGAACATGACCCTTCCTCTGTGATAAAGTTAATCTTCATTACAACAACTACCCTTTTTCAATTACTACACAAAGAGGAACAGCCGACTTGTATTTTTTATGTACACCTCTTAGTCGGTGCCAAGAACGGAAGAACGGAACATGAGTAATAACAGTCAGATATGTGATAACAGGAGAGAACATGAAATCCTGCACTTTTGGATGCAAACAGCCAAAAGCATTCAGTAGCGTTTTGCCATTCGTTCTTTGGAACACTGAATGTTAAGCATATTTGATGGGAAATATGACCCAATTTTGATGAAAAGTATCTCACAAAGTATCCTGAAATACTTTTTTTCCCCAGTGGACCATTTACGCTGAGAGAGTCCCTGTCTGTTTCAAGCTTGTCTCATTAACATGAGAAAATGGACAATAAGAACAAAGTGAGTTTAGGAGAGCAAAATGGCTAGCACTTGTTGATTATTTCCAACTAGGGTTGCAAAGGGGTGGAAAGATTTTAGAAAGTTCCCATGCAAAGAAATTTTACGATTTGGGGAATTTATAATACAATTTCCACATTATTTGGCAAAGTTTTGACCAAGCAAGGCCTTTGAAATGGAGGAGGAATCCAGCAGTCATCCAAGCACATCTCAACCTCAGCATGGTGGAAGCATCTTTACTCAACCAAGATCTGGTCACCAGCTGGAGCATCTCACAAATCCAACATCAGTTGCCTCTGAGCACAGCTGGTTTCCCTATGGCAGTGGGTTAATGTTCAACAAAGTAAATCTAAATGTCTTAAAAATTATTATTTTTTTATTAGTGCACTGCATTTGTTTACAATCTTTTTTTTTTTTTTTTATCTTTGACAACCGTTCATATACAGGAAAATCTAAATTCCCAATAATTCTCATAAATCCCCCAAAATTCCCATGGAAAGTCTCTAAAACTTCCCAGAATATGTATCCCTATTTCCAAAATTACATCATTGCATCTCAAAACATGTCCTACTGTACACACAACCCAAAGCTAAAATCGGAGTATATGACTTCATCATGTTTCCCCAGTATTAATCTCCTGAAGAAGGATGTACAGCCCGAACATGTGAATCTGTGAATTTCCAGGTGCCAGTAGAAATGCCCCTGGCGATAAGAGAATGTGTAAGAGGCTCTACGTGCAACCATGAATGAAAGTCATTAAGGTCACCCGCATATCACGGGGTGGGTTCCTCAGCAGTTTTGGACAGCGTGCTCATCATTAGAAGGTTGCTTGTACAGATCCTATTAATCAGCAGAGTGATTTTACTCTGAGGGGGTGTGGCTCAGCAGGTTAGGACACTCTGTCTTTCATTAGAAGGTCACCGATTCAGATGCTGTGATCAACAGCATGATTTCACTACTGGGTCTTTAAGCAAGACCCTTAACCCTTAACTGCTCCCAGGACTGGCTAAATCATGTTCTAAATAAATAAAACATTTCGGGGTGGTGTGTGGCTCAGGGGCTAGGCTGCTCTGCCTATGATCAGTAGGCCATTGGTTTAAATCCCACAGTCTGCAGAGTAGCTTTCCCCATTGGGCACTTGAGCAAGGCCTTTAATCCCCAATTGCTCCAGGGATTGGCAGACCCTGCTTTCTCAAAAATGTACATCATTTTGGGTTAAAGCATCTGCATTATAAACACAATGTAATTAGGGGTTTTAGGTGACTTTAGCTGACAAAAAGCTGTCTGCTTAGGCATACTCAACACTGGTAGCTGGAACATGGAAAAAAGAGGATAAGATCTTAGCATGGGGTGTCTTTGCTGTCCTTTGTTGTCCTAACTGGTTCTCCATGCTACAAATGAACTAGTCTATTACAATCAAGGTCTTCAGGGTGTTTGGGCAAGACTGTCTGTAGTTACAGGAGTAATAAGCATCATTCATATATTCATCATTAAATCTGAAAATCAATTTTGATACGTGATTACAGAACCATAATGTGCAAGCTGTACTGTTAACTTAGTGAACTTCTTGGAAGTCAGTAACTTTGTTCAAAACCTTGCACGCACATCAAAAAGTATTTAAAAAGCCAGATAAGAGGACATTAATGTAATCTAATCTTGAAGTCCTGAATACATAACCATCTTATCTGTGGAGATGAAATTTACTACTTATGTTATATATGTGAAAGGTTTTTTGCTTTAAGCCATATGCAAACATAAGATTCCCGTCATCACAAAAGGAGGTTACTGGAAAAGGAGGAATGATTTTGTTATCACATATTCCTGTAAGGAAAAAAAAACTTAAGATGCAAACACATCATAATGCATTTTTATACATGTAATTTTACAAAATCTGTCAGTTATAAATCATGGTGAACCAATTGCCTGACTGGATCACCATTTATTCTTCTGTTAACACCAACAACCTTTGCCATTTTTGTTACTTATAAACATAATAGTCGGCATTAATACAGCCTTAATAGCCTAAATAAGGCTTTGTACAGTTCCATGGTGGCAACTGCCTGAATACCCTCGAATTATTGTTAAAATCTTGCTTTCAGCTGTCCTACGTTCTGGAGCTGTTCATACATTCAACTTCAAACAAGCATGATTCATTCATCAAAACATACCATGAACCAGCATAACCATCTTAAGTCCACACCATGTATCCGTGACTCACTCCCTAGCAAATACACTTTAAAGCAGGGGTCTCCAACTGCGGTCCTGGAGAGCTACTATCCAGTAGGTTTTTTATCCTACCTGGCTTCTGATGAGCCACACCTGTTCTCAGGTAAATACCAGGAGCAGGTGTGGCTCATCAGAAGCCAA
>JAODLC010000123.1:703294-715468 GCA_026781145.1 Hippopotamyrus pictus | reverse complement strand
GTGCTGCCTGCGATGCCCTCAGGAAACAGGAAGTGTATCTGAAGGCGACGCCATTTGTGGTTATTTGTGTTCTTCCCCATCTGATCAGTTGAATGACCCCCCCACAGGCAGCCTGGGTGCTTCTTAAAATGTGTCGTTTTATCAGACCTTTTTGTCTAAGGAATTGATTGAGTTGTTTGTTTGTCTTGGTATGAGGAAAATTAATATTTCTTTCAGTTAGTAAACTATAGTAAATTGCATGTTAATGCTCCCTGTTATTAAAACCGAGAATACACAGAGCATTATGGGTATGGAGAAAGGAGATTATCTCTGGCATTCAGTCTCACCAATACAGCAAACCTGAAGGCTAGGAGCGGGAAAAAATGAATGAAGTCATGTTACTTTTCAGATCTGACTGAAAATTATAATAGCCTCCCTAAATTAAACTTTCAACATAGCACTTAGCATGTGGCAAATTCTGTTTTTGCATTTTATTTCGATTTTAAAACTGGGGTTGAATCCATGGATGGCGAACTTGTGAATGATGAGGCCCGACTGTAACTAATTATGAGGCTCATCCCTGGTTATATTTAATTAGTCGGTTAGGCTTGGTGAGGCTCGCCATGGCAACAGGACTAGCGAGACAATGTAGTCCTTCCTGTGACCCAATGTCTGTTTGGTTTTTTTCTGTGCTTTTTTTCCTCTTTTGAGGCCAATGCAGAAGATGGTAATATATTATTCATGAAACCACTGATGTAAAATGGAATTACATGAATGTTTGATTGCGTGTTATTATTTATTATGAGATATATATGAATAACAGACTTTCCATTGTTTCTCCTGTTATGTTACCTGTGCTAAATTATGCTACCTAAAGTTATTTTTGCATGCTGAATGTCGAGTGTGTTTTCAGTGGGTACTGCTGTTTTCATGCACCTCCATGTCTAGGGGTGCAGTTTGCATGTATCCTGTGTCTCCTGTGTACATGTACATTTCCATCTCATTAATTACTTTGCTCTGCTAAAAATGCCTGTATTTATTACTTGTGCTGTGAATTCTCTGGTGCACTAGGGGGAGACAGAGTTACATATCTGTGTTCTTGGTGATTATACAGCATAAACTGCGGCTCAGCCTGGAAATGCTGCCAGCTGACGATCTCGGCTCCCTGTGTAAACATCCTGCTGCTGGGCTTGGTGCTGAGTCTCGTAGCCCTGAGGGTTTGAGTCACAGGATCTGTGATGGGCTCTTATATCACCGTGTTTCCCTCACTTTAATCTCTCTGCTCTGTCCTAGATGATGTCCTTTGTCCTTTTGCTACTGGTACTGATCCTCTCGTTTTGTCCTCTTTCCAGCCTGTGCTGACCCCCTGTGGTACTGTCTCCTCTAAATCTTCCACCGCTGCATTGAATCCTCCTCAGTGGCTGTCAGTTGTTGCTTTTTTCCTCTTCATGTCTGGATTCATCCTCTCCTCCTTAATCCCCAGTTTTGGAGATTAAGGATACGTACATTTTCATGGTCATAAAATGTGGTCTAAAATATCTCATGACCGAGTATTAGACAATGAAGTGTTTTCTGGAAAGAATTGAAATAATGTACTGTTAAAAAATACAGAGGCTCACAGATGCGACACAATTCAGAAGTCACCTATTATTTGTTGTTAAGTAATGTAATGCTCCCTAAAGTTCCATTACTGTGATGTTACTCATAATGTAAATCTATAATGTTAACAATAACTGATCCGATTTCAAATGCAATAGTAGTGGAAAGTGTACGTGGCAGCAAGTCAAGATGAAATATAAAAACATCATGTCAAGTGGTAGGGCTATGTATTTATATTTCTACTCATGTGAAAGATTTGTTGTGTCTAGCCTCCACTTAATATTGTGTTTTACAGCTAATAAGAAAATATGTATGTTCATATTACACTTAATAGAAAGTGAGCCATTGTTTAACAAACAAATGATTTATAACAGGACAAAACAAAAGCATATGTGTAGTGAGAAAACAACTAGGAACCTGTCACCGTGGTTAAGCTAGCCTCATATTCCATATTCAGTTTTCTGGCTTTAATAACTTTAAACGGAAGTAAGGTGGGGCGTTTTTAATGACAGAATTGTGATGTCCAGTACACAGACATCGATGCACACCGATTATTTTTGCGCTTCAAACCATTTTGTGATTTGTGCCAAATCGCGTTAATAGCTAATATAGGACCTGTCAGCTGTAATGACATCGTGGTTTAGCATTTTGGGCTCATGGCGACTATTACACACCCCTTTGTTTCCCATATTACTTTAAGTACGAATTTTAATTAATTTCTTAATGTTCGAATGTATCCGTGTAATGTGCAAAGGGACAATACATGAATGGGTTAATAACTTTAAAACTAGACAAGATAGGCACATATAGTGAAGTGTGCTTTGATCAGTGGACTACAGGGAACAATGCACACCCCTTGGATTTTCAAATTATTTTTGTCTGTAATAGTTATTATTATATTGCATCCATTTAAAATGCAATGGGGCAACGCACTAAGGGGTTAATAGCTATGAAACCAAATGGGACAGCCATGTCCTATGAAATGTGCATTGATCGGGGGAACCTGGGGGATAATGCACACCCCTTAGATTTTCAGAATAGCTTTCTAACAGTTATTAATTAATACGTTAATATTGTCTGTGTACTGGACAACTCAATTCTGTCATTAAAAACGCCCCTCTTACTTCTGTTAAATGTTATTAAAGCCAGAAAACTGAATATTGAATATGAAGCTAACTTAACCGGGTTCCCCAGGTAAACTTGACTTAGCCCCTCATCTTTTCAATAGCTATAGAAACTTCCCTGGTCAGCACGTTGGTGGAATAGCTAAAGTTACTGAACTGGATGGGTTGGTGACATTTTAGGAACACGAAATATGTGTTGCATACACCGATTCCTAATAAAAGTACACTATTATAGAACTGCAAAGACGCAATTCCATGCTGTAAACTGGCTCCGGAGCTTCCTGCCATGTTACGATGTTCTGAAGCATCATGGAGTGCATGGGTGTGCTCAGACGGTTAAAGGCGTGTTCACTCCAAATCCCAGCTGACCAATAGACCTGTAAAGTGCACACCCCCTTCTAAGGCCTGCCCACCCGTTGAAACAGTGCCAAAAGTCAGAAGCAAAAAAAAAAATTCAAAGGCAAAGAAAAACATTCTAGAAGCAAAAAAAAAAATTAAAGAAGGAAAAAATTATTTTATTTGACTTTTTTGATATTTGGAATACATATTTTCATTCTGATAATAATTTGGTAACAATGCCTAGGTGTGTCATCTTTTCTTTAATTGTCATCCCACAACAGTTTGACAGAATACATGTTTTAATTAGAAATAAAACAGATTTATCTACATTGACTCGTAGTGCTATGGATCCACAATTCGGAGTTTGCTGTTTCCAGCTCTGCACATTCAGCTCACCAACACTATCCACTGAACTGGGAGCCAAATCATTTTAGTTTAACAGCACAGCCATGTCTGTGGTAATGATGAAATTAAACAAGGTTAGAGTGTTTAGTGTACCTTTACAACAACATGGTTGGCTCTTTTCCATACAGTGTAGGACTTTTATTTTGTATTATGTATGTTAATCGTTATTATTTTGCACTACTGTTTTCTTGCCAAATTTATATTGTATGCTTTATATTTCGTTTAACATATTTTACACTTTATAAAAAACAAAAGGTAAATTTAGTAATGTGAGCTAAAAAAAAAATAAATTAGGGTGGTAAAGTAATATTGCACAAGACTGATTTGAAAGTAGTATTGCACATGATGTTTAGAAGTAACATTGTACAATAGTATTGTTGTGACTGCTCAATGTTTCAACTGTCAAAAACAACTCTTTGCTTTATTTTCAGATGCAAACATATAAAGAAATAGCCTGCTATATTGTAAAAAATGTCTGCTGTGTATGACTTTATTTTTAATATGCTTAAAAATTTTATTTAAATACACTACCTGACACCTTCTATTCAACCTACATGAAGAACATGTTTTCAGGGAATTCAGTCTGCTATGTTTTGGGCTCTGGAAGAAGTTAACCTGCTCCACTCATGATAAGTGGGTTTG
This sequence comes from Hippopotamyrus pictus, assembly GCA_026781145.1. Taxonomy (NCBI): domain Eukaryota; kingdom Metazoa; phylum Chordata; class Actinopteri; order Osteoglossiformes; family Mormyridae; genus Hippopotamyrus; species Hippopotamyrus pictus. The sequence goes on along the minus strand of JAODLC010000123.1, from coordinate 711,380 downwards.
AGTCTGCTGTTTCATGAGTCCTCTGATTTAATCATGCAGTCTGGATCTGTTAGTGAGTGAGCCATAAGAACCTGAATCTGCCTGATCCAGCACTATTATGTATTCCTGAGTCTGCAGGAAGTTCCTGATTTGTTCACTCTGTCAGTTCAACTGAATCAAACATCAAGCTGTGTAGATACTGTAGGCTGAGTTGTGTTGTAATGAGGTTGTACAATTTACAAGGAGAGTAACAAGTGATGCAGTTTATCGTTTTAATTTAACTCACCTGGTGTTGAATTGATCTAGGTTAATGGAGACTACAGACTAGTCACTCTCAGGTTATTCAACGGATCTGGGTTACTGATCCAAGTTATTCAGGATTCTTCACCACTAGTGTCACATTCTCGGTAGCGACAGTGGCCACTGTCATGAGGCGTTTTCACACCAGGGACTTTATTCCAGAAGAAGGAACTTTTGTCGTGTCGCACCACAGGAACTCAAGCCAAATGTAGTCCCTCGGAGACAGTTCCAGGACCCTTTTTTAGTGCCTACTCCAGATTAGGCTACTTTTTGTTCGAACACGATCTACTGGGGAGGCACTTAAAAATATAGCTTGCTGACTGGTTGACCACAAGCACAGGTGTTACACCATATTTTTTGACTGCCGTAATGCGTGACTTCAGGGGTGCTCTTTCACATGATATTGGGAATGAACACAAGTTTCCTGTTCATGTGCACGAGTCCTCTGCACATTTCTTGTACCATAATTAAGGTTTTCGTTATCTTAACATAATTATTTTAACTTTTCAAGGCAGAAGTGTTTCTACTTTCTGTTCCGTCTTCTTATTTGTATTTCTTAGTGTTGTCTCAGGAGCTATGATTGGAAATTACTCTTTAGCATGTTCTTTTAAAATGAACATTCGCAAATCATATAGATGTTACTGTTACGCTCTGCTGACAATGAAGAGGCGAACCCCGTAGTGCAGGAGACGGGATGTTTATTTAGAAAGCCAGGTGCAGTCAAAGCCAAAGGAATAATCCAAAGGGGAAGTCGGGTCGATCGCGATGGGTCCAAAGCCGGGGTGGTCAGTCTTACAGGAAGTGATGGGACGAAGGAACAGAAGGGGCGATGAAGACAGGCCGGGGCGGTAGGACCGGGAAGGCAGACAGGCAGGGCAGGCAGGCACAGGCAGGGAGGCGGGAGCGTTGACACAAGCAGGGCAGGCGAGACGACAGGGCCAAACGGGGCAGGCAGGAGAGCAGGAGCGTTGACACAAGCAGGGCAGGCGAGACAACAGGGCCAAACGGGGCAGGCAGGGGAGCAGGAGTGTTGACACAAGCAGGGCAGGCGAGACGACAGGGCAATACGGGGCAGGCAAGACAAGCGGGGAAGACAGGGGACAAAGTAGTGCTCGGTAAGTGTCATTCGCATGGCAACAATACTTCGCAACGTCTAGGAGATTGCATCTGTATTAAGTAACGTGTCGATTACTCATTGATTGTCTGCCACATTATTGCCCCGCCCCTGTGGGCATGATAGTTACGATGGCGCGGCATGGTGCAGTCAGAAAAATGGGCACTGGCAGCTCACGAGACAACAGGAGTTCATTTAATTCAGCTAAAAACACACTGGATAAAATATACTCGGTGACAAAAAAGTTAAGTACCCCGAAGTAATGGCTTGACTTGTATTTGGTACATGTGCAGACCAGAGATGGGTATGTAAATGATTTGATTTCCCAGAAGCTGGCAGGTCTAGTCCCCAGACACAGACGATGCCTCATAGGCACAATAGAGAGCTGTACCAGCACTTGATGGAGTTTGATAGGGGTCACATATAATATATGTGGAAAGGTGTTACAGTGGGATAGTTGTGATATTCTTTTCTGTGCAGCTAAAAGCAATAAGGTCACCACCCATTACATCTGCTTTAGTGAAAATACACTCCTTCAACCATTAAGATAGCTCTCACCTTTTTTCAGCCCTGCTAAATAATTATATGATGCAGTCTAACACAGTCTAGCTTCATAATCTGTGTTTGGTGATTGGTGCCATACATTTCACACACTTCTATACCATAGAGAGTTCGCAGTAGAGATGGCAATTTCGGCACCCAGGATCGATCCGTTCCGAGCACGTCACTCAGCCATTTTTCTCATACCGGAATACAAACAAAAGCTCCTCCAGCAAGCCCCGGCCTTGAGAGAGGTAAAACGCTGGTCCGCCCAATCAGAAGCCACGCTGCAGGATGCGCTCGAAAACGTAGACTGGGACATGTTCCGGTCATGCGCAGCTGATGTCAACGAGTTGGCGGATGTAGCATTCTTACTAATGACATCGTACCCACGGCAACGGTAAAGACGTTCGCTAACCCGAAACTCTGGGTGGATACAACCATCCGCGAGGCTGTGAACGCCCGTACCGCTGCGTACAATGCAGGACTCACCACCGGCGATATGAGCACTTACAAAGCGGCATCGTGTGGAGTCTGGCGCGCAGTGAGGTTGGAAAAACTACGCTATAGCGAACGTATCCATAAACATTTTAATCAGGGCGACACGCGCGCTCTGTGGCACGGACTGTGAACAATTACGGACTTTAAAGGCAAAACCAGCACGGCTCTGAGCGTCGACTTTGCTTTTGCTTTTGCGTTCTTCAGCCGGTTTGAGGCTACTCATGCTAGCGATAGCCACTTGGCTACCACTGGCCCCAGCCTGCTGCCAGAGCGCAGTGACGTCATTAGCCTTGCAGAGCTCGACGTGCAGAGGGCGTTGCAGCGCGTCAACATCAAGAAGGCACCTGGACCGGACGGCATCTCCGGGCGCCTGCTACGCTGCTGCTGGGCCCCCCTTAGACCGTCCTGCAGTGTCCTCCGGTGTGTGGGGGGCCGTCCGCCGGGGTGGCGATCCTGGTTGGTGGGGCCCATTGGCCCTGGACCCGCTTCCCTTGGTGGGGGGGTTGCGGGTGGGACTGGGGGGCTCACCGCCCATCCCCCCTCTGCGGGCCTCTCGCGGGCTGCCTCCTGGGTTGGGCGGGTGGTTGTCTCGGGGGCGCGTGGCTGTGGGCCCTTGTGCCGAGGGGGCGGCGGGGTGGCCTCAGTTGCCTGGTTTTCCCAGCCTTCACCTTGGGCCTTGGGGGGGGGTGGGTGCTGTTGCTTCCCCTGACAGCATCAAATGCCAGCACATCCAATGACAAATCCGTTCACACCTACTGCACTTGCACATACAAGAATGGTTAGAATGGTTGAGCGGTCAATGTCATTATTATTATTACTTTTTAGTGTATGTTAAAAATAGATATAGGAATTGAAATATACATGTATATGGGTAGGATCACGTGCGTGTATGCTACATATATATATATATATATAATACCTATTTGTAACATTATTTATTATTATTGTTGTTGCTGTTATAATTTTTGTTGTTTGATGCCCTTGTAATGAGTGTTATGTTTCTTATGGTTGTTTGTATCCTGTATTCCCCTACACCTCATTTTCTCCATCCCACCTACATTATTAGTGTTATTATTTCTGTATAGCTTTGTTTTCTTTTTTGTTTTCCCCCTCTCCACATGGTGATTAATGTCTGTTATTGTTAAGATTGTTGTTTTTCCTTTTTTTTTTCCTTTTTCATGGTACTAGGACGGGTGAGTTCGGAGCAGCCACACCCTTTGCCATGTAATTTAATGTAAAATAAAGATGTCCTCCGAGGGGGGGTGGTGGTGGGCAATAAAAAAAAAAAAAGCCTCCTCTCACCTACAGAGAGCGAGTTGTGGGAGGATAAAGAGAATTTCCCCATAGGAATCAATTATCATCATCATCATCATCATCACCAGGACAAGGTGTGTGACAGAAGACCTCAACCCATCCATCATATCAGGTTTTCTGCCCCCTGGCCTTTGAGACAAACAGTCCCAACACTGCCGGAAACAGGGTTTAGGGTTAGATGGTAACACCATTCTGGCCAGGATGACCCAACAGCATTGGTGCGTATAGAATGATTGGAAAAGAGCAGAAATAAATCCCTATCATCCTGTAAACCATCCTTTAAACCTGCAAACCCAATCCACCTACCCATGCTATACAAAAGACAATCAACTTATTCAAATTGCATTACATATAAAACAATCTATACTGAACATAAGAAGAACCTCTCTAATTGAATCCAGCCCAGATCAGGCTAAATTCCCTGTTTTATTAATCAGGGCCAAGTGTGACAAGGTCTTAACTGCAAAATTCCTAACTGCAAAAACTTTTTTTTTACCCATAAGAAAAAAACTTCATTCCAAATCTTTGCTCCATCTTTGTTTTCTATTTCAATGTCTGCATATCTTACCTTGGCCTGTAAGGGGTTCTAGAGTACTTGGTCAAACTCAAGGAGACGCCCTAAACACACACTTGGCATGAGTATGAGGAAATAGAACAGTATCAGAAATAAATGATCATTTGACTGTGCAAATCACAGCCCTCCTCTTTATATTGGGGCATCGCTTGAGGGACTTTACCATTTTACACTGACTTGCTCAGAGATCTTTACTACTTCCAGAATGAAAGTTGCTGTCTTACTTATTTTCAGCATTTTGGCCATTGCAAATGGCAAAATTTTCACCCGGTGTGATTTAGCACGGAAGCTCAAGGCTTCAGGAATGGATGGATATAAAGGGTATAGTCTGGCAAACTGTAAGTATAAATTCATCTATATACATCTTACATGTCAGCTGGCTAACTGCATCATTTTTGGGACGCCAATGTCAAATCTTGTTGAAAGGTACAGTTGACCAGTTACTGTATGTTCATGTTCACATTCTGAATTTGTCTGGTTTTGTCATTTCCCAGGGGTCTGTTTAGCTAAATGGGAATCAGACTACAACACCGCAACCACCAACCGAAACACTGATGGATCAACGGATTATGGCATTTTCCAGATCAACAGTCGCTGGTGGTGCAATAATCATCAGACACCTTCATCAAATGGTTGTGGTATCGACTGTAGTGGTGAGTAAAGAAGCCTCATCAAATACAATAAGGGTAGAGTGAAAGCTCATGATCTAAAACAACCAGCCAGGTTTCAATAATGAGCATAAGATGAGAGATGAGAAGACTTTGGGTTTCATCAGCTCACGTTTTCATTTGTACTGTGCCTTCCAATGTCTAACATTTTGCAGCACTGCTATCTGACAACATTGACGTAGCCATCCAGTGCGCCAAGCGTGTGGCCAGAGATCCCAATGGCATATCAGCTTGGTAAGAATGTTTACTGTCCCTTTCTGGCTAGCATGAAGTTTAGCTGAATCCGATGGGTAACTTGGCCTTTTGTATGGATTGTGCCCATTCATATTGGCTTTTGAGCTGATATCGGGAACAGGTTTTCAGCTTTGTGTTTTACATATTTACTGCAGTCCTGGGATCTGATTTGTGTCATTTTGATCATCAGGGTGGCCTGGAGGAATAAATGCAAGGGTAAAGACCTGAGCTCATACGTTGCAGGCTGTGGGGTCTGAAGCACACTTCCTGTAGTGAGAAGACTATCACCAGAAAGCTGTTTGCTCTCTGATCCATCATACAATTAACCAAGTGATTTTCAGATGAATTGATCCATCCAGTGAGGAGACTCATAATTTTACAATCGTCTAAAACAAAATAGGAAAAGAAATGATTAAATGTTGACAAGAACCATGTATCAGACTGTCATGCCTTATTACAAGCTGTTGATTTTGTTCTAGCTGTTCCTTAGTCTTACTAAACTTTGTAGATTTAGATAATGATCATATCTACAGCAAGCTGGTTGCTCGATGCATCTTTCAGCTGTATATTGAGGGAAAACACCCTGGATGAAATGCCAGCCATTGCAGGGCACGTGCATACAGCCACATCACATGGGGCCAAAATGCAAACTACACACAGAGGGCCCAGGCAGGATTCTACCCCCCCCCCTCAAGTGAGGCAGCACTGCTACCCAGCAGAGCTGTAGTCAAGACCGAGTCCAACTGAGAGAGACCGTCAAGACTAGGGCTGGAGGGAGAATCCTCTTCAAGATCACTTACCTGTTTATAGTTTTTGTGTGATGCTAGAGCCACAAAAAGAACAAAAAGCAAGTGCAGTGAAACATCACTGTAGGATCAAACTAGGCCATATCTACTTTCAGTGTAGTCATTTCTGTCATGGGTCCGGGCGGCTCAGGCACGAGAACGAGGCATGGCAGGCACAGAAAGGTGGACGACCCACTTGCGGCTCCAGAACAACAAATGGGGTTTAATAAATAAATGGAAAACACTACAAACACAAAAACCAAAAGGACCACGCGGGGTCAAAAACTAAAAGGGATAAACCAAGACTAAATGACAAAACCGGGGCAGACAAGCAAAATACAAACCATCACAATCACACACAAAGAACCACTCAGGAACAGAACAGAAACGAAACAGGGACTTAAATAGAGAAACCAAACTAGGTAATAAGACTAAACACAGGACAGGTGAGACTAATTAACAGAGACTAGGAAAACAGGGCACAGGTGAAACTAATAAACTTAAAGGAGCAAAACAGGGAAACTAAGAACTAATCAAGGAAACAGAAACCAACACTAGGGAATTACAAACAGTAAAGACACAAGCAGGGGCACAAGGAACAAAAACAAAAACCAACAACAATATCAGACACAAAACTAGAGAAACTCAAATGAAACACTAGGGATCAAAGATATGAAAACAGAGGAAGTGGGATTTGAACACAGGACAGCGTACACAGACACCTGGACACTCAAGCAGTTGCACCATGAGGCCAACAAAACTGTGGAAACTCAAAGACACACATGAAGGATGGGATGACCAGCAACACCTGCTGGCCAAACAGCGAAGGGACACAGAGTGAGACACAGGGGCTGACCCTGACACATTTCACTTGATATTACACTTGACACTCTCCAAAGACAAAACAGCATGTAACCCCCACCCATAGAAGGGTGTCGTACCAATGAGAGTTATGAAATTTATAAAATTTTTCTGTTAAATGTTTGTATGATTTCAATTGTAAAGCCATGCTACAAAGTATATTAACCTTTCTGCATTTGCTCATCCTCTCTGGGTCCCATTGTGTAAAATCTAGCTTTATCCATTATGCACTGGAATTCACTACTCCGCAAGATTCATAAAGAAACCTAAAGAAAGAATGTTGAATGCTATGTTTACCATTGCTGTAGCATCTCAGTAATAACTGGAATACAACATAAAACATATTTTCTGGCTCTCTGAACATTTGTACTACAGAGCAGTAAATTTACGAAAACATGCTATCAGGGGATTAACGGTAGCAAATTTGTGCAGAATGACATGAACTGACTGTGCCTCTAATCCGCATACTGTACATGCCACTCAGTGTCCTTTTTGTTGTACAGAAGTCCATTGTTGCGCCTGAGAAATATGAGAGGGGGGCATTTTTGATCCTGGATTTGTTCTATGAGACCCCATATGAATTTCCTCCAGCACTAAAAACTCTTTGAACTGGTGCTGAAGATGCAGGGACAGGCAGCACGTACACAGCAACATGCAAATGTTCAGAACAGAAGCGTGCAAATATGGATTTAAAAAATAAATAAATAAAGGCAGCAGTCAAGTCTAATTATAATATTTGGAGGAACCAAAGGCCAAGACTGAGACAAATCCAAGTGCTAAGACCAATGAGACGAGTCCTAAGACTGAACTGGAGTACTACAGCCCGGCTACCCACTGAGCCAACACACTGGCCACAGTATTACATCACAATGATCATAAATGCTGAAAGATTTTTACCCTTCTAATTGCTCAGAGACTTTTGATAAAACTCAGAGAGGGCATTGCACTTGTACAGCTGCCTCGTGATACTTGACTAGCAGGTGGTTTGAGTCTTTCCTTCCTCTGATTGCCCTTTAGAGGAGATTTTAAGATTTCGTAAGTTCTTCTAAATGTGTACAGTTTTGAGCAAAACTCATGGTTAATACATTTTATTTATGGAGTACTCAAAGACGCTTTACATAGAGATTGGAGATACAATAAAGTTAAATTATGCATTAAAACACTTGTATAAAATCAAAAAGTTTAAAATAAAATGTATTGAACACTTAAATAGGAA
>JAODLC010000123.1:692352-703194 GCA_026781145.1 Hippopotamyrus pictus | reverse complement strand
ATGACAGTCTATCATTTTTTAAAGTATGAGAACAATTACATGCATCAGTTGTCAAGCATTTGGGGGTGCATTACTTTGGTCTGAAAATACATACAAAATGTAAACAAACTTTGTGGTTATTCCCCAATATGATGTTTTTTTGCGCCCCCCCCCCCCCCCCCCCCCAATACAGAGCCCTCCCCTTTAAATTCTGAGATTATGTAAAAAGCGGTTTCCAGGAAGTTGAACCATCCAGATGTCTCCACATTTCTCAAAATGAAAGTGTTTGTGGTCTTTCAAACAGGGGAAGTTGGCTAGTCCCCCCCACCCCATGACCTAGGTTGAAATAAACAAACCTACTAATGAAGGAACTTTACAAGTCTTTAACTGCAAAATTCTTAATTGCAAAGGCTTTTTTACCCAGAGAATGAAAAAAAGTCATTATAGAACTTTGCTCTCATGCCACAGTTTTCCATTTCAATGTCTGCACATCTTACCTTGGCTTTAAGGGGTTTTAGAGTACTTGGTCAAACTCAAGGACATGCCCTAAACACACACCTGACATGAGTATGAGATAATAGAAGAGTATTTCTCATTATCAGAAATAAACGATTGTCTGACAGTGCAAATCAAAGCCCTCCTCTTTATATTGGGGCATTGCTGGAGAGACTTTATCATTTTACATTGTCTTGCTTAGAAATTGTTACAGTTCTAGAATGAAAATACTTTTCTTTCTTGTGTTTGGCCATTACAAATGGTAAAGTTTTCTCTTGGTGTGAGTTAGCATGGAAACTCAAGGCTTCAGGAATGGATGGGTATCAGGGGTACAGTCTGGCAAACTGTAAGTATACAACCTTCTCCCTATACATCTTACACAGCAATTGGTTGGTTGAGTCACTTGAAAATGCCCAGATCAAATTTTGTTGCTTGGTACAGTTGACCAGTTACTACCTGCTCATGTTCATTCTGAATTTGTCTGGATTTACCCTATTCCAGGGGTCTATCTAAATGGTCATCAGCCCACAACACTGCAGCCACCAACCAAAACCCTGATGGATCAATGAACTATGACATCTTCCAGGTCAACAGCCGCTGTTGGTGCAATATTCACCAGACACGTACACCAAATGGTTGTGGTATCTATTGTAGTGGTGGGTAGACGCCTCATTAAATGCAATAGTGAAAGCTAGTGAAAGCTCATGATGTAAATGTCAACCAGCTAGGTTTTAATAGTGAGTTTGTATGAGAAGGAAAGGTCTTGGGATTTCAAATTCTTCAGGTCACATCTTCATTGGTACTGTGCCTTCAAATGTGCAATGCAACGGTCTTTGGTCATTGTTTTGCAGAACTGTTGTCTGACAATATTGATGCATCTGTCATCATATATATATATATATATGATGACAGATGCATCAATATTGATGTATATATATCCATCCATTTTCCAACCCGCTTATCCTACTGGGTCGCGGGGGGTCCGGAGCCTATCCTGGAAGCAATGGGCACAAGGCAGAGAACAACCCTGGCCAGGGGGCCAGCCCATCACAGGGCACACTCACACAAGCACATCTATGGGCAATTTAGGAACTCCAACTAGCCTCAGCATGTCTTTGGACTGTGGGGGGAAACCGGAGTACCCAGAAGAAACCCCATGACGACACGGGGAGAACATGCAAACTCCACACACATGTGACCCAGGCAGACACTCAAACCCGGGTCCCAGGGGTGGGAGGCAACAGTGCTAACCACTGCACCACCATGCCACCCCATGTATAGATATGCTGAGTATTTCCTTCCTCTGCTACTTGCATTCTTAACGTGGTTGATATTGAGCAAAATTTATTGTGCTTGTAATTCCATCATTTTTAAAAGTCTTGTTCTTGGTCATTTAGAAGAGTTCATTGCTTTGGTCTGAAAATTCAAATTTCAAAGTAACTTTCCCTAATTGGATGTTTTTGTGGTTTGAGGCCTATGACACAATCAAGCCTTCACTTATTTCCTCCCATTGTGTAAGAACAATACAAGGAACTAACATGTTTCATATTTCACTTTCATAATTATAAAATTTGCCCACCCAACAATACAGAGCCCTCCCCTTAAATTCTAGGATTGCATAAAAGGTGGTTCACAGTACGTCGACCCACTTGGACATCTCCTCGCTTCTCAAAATGAAAGTGTTTACGCTCTTCGTTTCTGTCCTGCTAGCAACAGCAAGTGCTAAGGTTTTTGAGCGATGTGAGTTGGCGCGGAAACTCAAGGCTTCTGGGTTGGATGGGTACCGTGGGTACAGCTTGCCTAATTGTAAGTGTAACAGTGTCACATCCTGCCACAAGATTCAACTGCCTTCACTTGTGCTTCTTGAAACAGGCTTGAAGGTCATCAAGGCCATGCATTGGTCATTGGTTATGTAAAATGGATGTACAGATGAATGGATGTATTTCCAAAGTGCTGTATAAAGGGGATGATTCTATACTAGTAAGTTGTCTATGGCTGAAAAATCTTTGAGAAACATGTACATTTATCCATCTGTTCACCAACTTATCCTGATGTTTAGTATTATAGACTAATTGCTGGTCTTGAACTATTGTTTACAAAAGATTATTTGTGCTGCCATTTCCCAGGGGTTTGTTTGTCCAATTGGGAGTCAAGATACAACACTGCAGCCACCAACCGGAACTTTGATGGATCAACTGATTATGGCATTTTCCAGATTAACAGTCGCTGGTGGTGCAACGACTTCAAGACTCCTCGTGCCAAGAATGCTTGTGGCATCAACTGTAGCCGTAAGTAAAAACATCATAAGCACTATAGTTTGAGTGGTATATCCATCTATCCATGCATCTTTTCATCCATCGATCTTGCAGCCTGTTGTACCCCATTCTGCCTGAGATCAATGTAAAACTTAATACCAAAAGCATGATGGAATAATAAATGCCAACCTACCAATTTTGAGTAATAACGGAGCAGCTGACAAGATGGGCTCCATGTGTGTTTTCAATTAACAGGCTCTCATTTTAGTGAACTTAAAATTTCCACGTATGTGACTCTTGTTACTCATAAGTTTGAGAGAACCTCAGTCCTGTATTGGGTGTGAATGGTATGAAATTATTTGAGTAAAGGGCATTGGCCGGTGTCTGTCTCAGCAGGTTAGGATGTGGAGTTTGGAAGGTCGCTGGTTCAAATCATGAGGATGGTAGAGTGATTTCACCACTCTTGTGCAAGGCCCTTATTCCCAGTTATTCTAGGGCCCGGGTGCTTTCTCAAATATATGTTGCTTTGGACTGTCTGCTGAATAATTAAAAATGCATGTGTATATTACACCTTCAAAGACCTGAACAACACGGTCCATTGGTCATTTTCCTGCAGAACTGCTGACTGACAACATTGATGTAGCCATCACATGTGCCAAGCGTGTGGTCAGCGACCCCAATGGCATGGGAGCCTGGTAAGAGTTAGATTTTATCTGATTTACACACCCAATGGAACAATACTTTTTTGTCTTTAATTATATGGATATGGAGTTGCTCATGTTGTATCCTTGTTTCAGGTTTTGTCAGATACTCATGTAACACAATGAAATTCTTATGCCACAGTAATAGAACTTGCATTATCATTACTGTTGTGACAAACGTCTGCATTGTGTTCCATCGTCCCTTTGCTAATTTGTGTCATTTTGGCCCTCAGGGTGGCCTGGCGGAATCACTGCCAGGGTCGTGACCTGACGCAGTACACTGCAGGCTGTGGGGTCTGAATCAAACGCCCAGGAGCCAGAACATGCCTGTCGTGGGGCTCCTTGCTGATATTGAAGATAAACAGTTCCTTCAAGCCACTTGTGGGGACACCACATAAAAAAGAAAGTTATCAAACTTTCCTAAACGTGCTATATTTTAACAGTCGCCTTGAACAGTAACAATTAAGGATGAAGTTAATATGTTTACCCAGGGGGTGGCAGTAGTAGGCCACTGTGTGTGTAACCTAGCAACAACAATCAAGAATACATGAATATTCATCCCATGCTGAAGAATGACTTTCAAACGATTTTTGAAACTTTACAGTAGGGGGTCACCAACATTTTTGAAACTGAGAGCTACTTCATGGGTAAAGAGCCATAAGAAGGGCTACCAGTTTGAAACGCCCTCCTAAACTTATCTAAACTTCATGTATAATAAACATGTTTTAAATGCTTTTTTTAGATATTGTCATTTTCAAATCCATATAAATGCAAATATGCTTAAAGAAGAATAACAACAGGATAAAATTAAATTTTAGACACTACTCACTGGTGAGTTGTGCTATTTTTAGAACAGGTCCGCAAAGGACTCATGTGGTACTTGGGGGCATCCTGTTGCCCGCGGGCACTATGTTGGTGACCCCTGCTCTACGGCCTCTTTCTTGCCACCTCATTGCCTTTTAATAGTATATATACATATAATGTTAATCTTACTGGATTTCGAAAAACTTCAGGTTTGTGTTGGCTTCATTAAAAATAACACAGCATGTTGAACAATTCATTTGACATATCCTTTCATTTACTTCACATGCTCTTTAATTTAGTTACATTGTCTCAAGTATCATGATAGTTATATTTTATAAGGGATAATTTAACTGGCAAAGAAAATTATAGTTCAATTAGCAGATGTATCAGGTTATCTGGCTATGAAGGGTTTAAAATACATATGGAGACATACATTCATATTAGAGGCGTACAAAAGAATAGAAACACTTAACAACATCAACACATCAACACCTAAAAAGTAGGGTTAGCTGTCACCTTCAGATCAGCTTCACTCCTTCTGCTATACAAATTCTTTAACTGTGTATAGTGAGATAATGGGCTGTTCTTCAAGAAGACAGGCCTGCAATTCCCCTGTGAATGAGGTGCAAATCTACTGCATAACATCTCATAAAGGTCCAATGCTGTGAATGGCATTACAGTCTTATTCAGCAGATTGAATTATTACCCTAGGTGCACCTGATCCCATACAATGACCTCATATTGCTTGACCTTTATACAGTCATACAGAGTGAACATCAGACTAGACGACTCCTTTACCAGCAGCCAGCACTCTTCTGTGACAGCATCCGTTGACTTTCTCCACATGTATACCCTCCTGGATGCTGCGTGATGAGTGATGACTCATCAGAGCATATTACTTTTTCCCCCAGAAGGTCCAAATTTTGGCCTTGGATATAACCAGAGGTGGAGATTTCAGGTCCAGAGTGTACAAATCCAGACCCAGATTTTGTTTCAACTAAGCAGTTGAGTACTCTGTGACTGTGACTCTTGATACTCAACTGGTTGGTTGAAACAAAATCTTGGTCTGGATTTGTACTTTTTGTAACTGAAATCTCAACCTCTCCACAATATACAGTTTTTGTAGAGACTGGGTCACATCTGTTCCCCTGGGCTTGTTAATTCTTGACCAAGTCTTTGGCCTCTTTGGAACTCTGTGAACTGGCTTGTGTTTCATGGACCATTTCCTTCTATACTTTTCAGCGGGTGAGAAACACTTATCAAACAGCATGTAAAAAAGTAAAAAGCTAGAAAAACGATGTGACACAAAATCAAAAGAAACAATGGAAGTCCATCAGTTAAAGCAATAGAGATTTGTGTTAAATAAGCACTTGAGTGAAAAGTTGCGAATTTACACTAGTCGGTGACATCTACATCCTTGTTTGGCAAAGTAACGCATTTACACTAATCTGCGACCTCTACATCCTTGTTCAGCAAAGTAACACATTTACACTAGTCGGCGACATCTACATCCTTATTTGGCGAAGTAATACATTTATACTAGTCGGCAACATCTACATCCTTGTTCGGCAAAGTAACACATTTACACTAGTCAGCGACATCTACATCCTGGTTTGGCAAAGTAACACATTTACACTAGTCAGCGACATCTACATCCTTGTTTGGCAAAGTAACACATTTGCACTAGTCAGTGACATCTTCATCCTTGTTTGGCAAAGTAAAACATTTACACCAGTCAGTGACATCTACATTCTTGTTCGGCAAAGTAACACATTTACACTAGTCGGTGACATCTACATCCTTGTTTCTTCTGGTGGACGTTTCATGTAGTCCTTAATTGCCTCATGTAAAGGTAGCCATTTGCTTATTGATACTTTCAGTGCCAAAATCCACCTATAAATGCAGCACATTCATATAATTAATCAGTTCACAAGAAAAATTTTGCAAAGATTCCTGTAAAAGACTGACAATTACAGACAGTTGTGTGCATTTGTGAGTACCGACAGCTGGCATTTAAACGCTTTCAGGTGCATTAAGAGGGTTTCGTTTTCGCTTACATTTCTTTGTCTCTCATATTAAATGTACATTTAAATTCACAAAAGGAAAAGAACAGGCTCACCTTCTGTTTTCCATAGCGTTCTCTGCACACAGGTAGGAAGTTTTGAACTCCTCAGACGGCGGCTTCAGTTCAATAGTGGATCTCTTTGACCCCAATGGCTGCTCTCTAACAGCATATCCATGCAAGAAGATTCCCCCTGCAGGTAGAAGTCAGTACTGCTGAGAACTGACTTTACAAAGGACCAACTTATAATTAGTGTCTGATGCCATTTATGTCAAATAAACAGTGGTAAGTTGTAATTTAATTTTTTGAAATATATGTAACTATTTCTTATTAGATTGCATGCAAGTGGACTCAAGCACGACAGCATTTAAAATACTACTTACTACTACTACTACTACTACTACTAATACTACTAATAGTAATAATAATAATAGCCATTTTCACTTGTCCTATGGAGGACAGCAGGAGTCCGGAGCCCATCCCTGAAGCTATGATCACAAGGCAGGGAACAACCCAGGATGGGGTGCCAACCCATCACAGGGCATACACACATTTACACCTATAATAAATTTGTCAGCTCCAATTCAACTTAGCATTTTTTTCAGCCGTGGAGGGAAACTGGAGAACACTGAGGAAACCCCATGTACTACACAGGGAGAATATGCAAGCCACATACATGGAGCCCTGGCAGAGAGCTGTGAGTTAACATTGCTAACCATTATATAATAATAATAACAAACAATAATAATAATAATGCTCATTATGTGCAATATAATGTGCAACATATGCTAACAGTGTGTTCAACTAACTTATGTATAATATTGCTGACACGCAATATGCATGTTAAAGGCTGTTTAAAAACACATCACACCTGCACTCTCAAGGTCACTCATGGGCATTCTGTCAATAATATGTCATTTGTTAGCTGTTTATATTTAATGTTAGTTATTGCAATGTTGCACTGCTCTGTTAATTAATTGTCTAGTTTCTGAAGGAAGCATTCATGTAAGAATTTCATTGTATTGTGTATACTGTACTGTACTTTGTACAAATGACAAAACTTTGAAACTTAATAATAATAATAATAATAATAAAAATAATAATAATAATAAGAAGAAGAAGAAGAAGAAGAAAATCCATTCATTTTTAAAACTACAGATAGATTTCAGGATTCTGTGTCTTAGTCAGAAAAACTTCCAGGACATACCCTGAGCAGAGGTGGCGCGAATTCCAGTGTAAAAATAAAGACAGCCATCCTTTAGTATACAGTAGTACTGCACCCAGATATCCTTTTCCTTGTCCAGCTGGTGCAAAAGGCCCAGGCATTCGGGCTTCTTGATTGCCAGAGGTGGCAGGCTGGCGTTGTGGCGGGTGACGTCCACCCACACGTGATTCTGTAACACACCGTATGTAACACAACATATGTGACGTACGTCAGCCACTGCAAGACAGCAAGAACATTCACATTCATCTTATGCAGTACAGAGTGAGCCTGAATCCTGGCCCAGGAGGAACAGGGCAGGGGACACCATGGACAGTCAATCACAGGCACATGCTCAAATCTTATAAGCAACATACAATTGAGAAAGTAGGGTCAAAGAATTTCTGGAGCATTTGGGGGTTAAAGACCTTACTCAAGAGCCCAAAGATAAAATCACTCCACCAACCATGGGATTTGAACTGGCAACCTTCCGGTCCCAGGCACAATGTTCTAACCCACACAGCCACCAACTGCCCCCTACAGACAGTCACTGCCATACCTGAGGTACTGGGTGGGCTGCTCTGTTCATAGCCTCCAACCACCTTAGGCACACAAAAGACAAAAAACCTCAGATTATTAAATGATAAAATGCATAGTTAAAAAACTAAATTCCCAAGGCATGTACTGATGCGTGGTGACATGCAAACATGTCTTTGACTGCAAGAACACAGATATCGCTACCTTTTCATCTCCTGGTTGGACGTCGCACAGTAGTAGTAGACCCGACTTCGAGACACTGGGCAACACCTGAAAACATGTGGTTTTCCCAGGCTCATGTCAGGCTCCACATCTGCTCCCTCTAACTTCAGAAATGACAGCGCTTTGCTCTTACCTTCGTCCTGCATGAAGTAACATTCTGTGAGCATTTTTACTGCAGTAATAATAATAATGATCTTTATTTATATAGCACTTTTAATACAAGGAATGCGACTCAAAATGCTTCACATATGAGAATAAAATAAAAGTAAAGACAGAGAAGTAACTAACATACAAGTCAATGAAATTATATTAGGATGGAATAAATCTAACTAAAATAAATACGCAATATAAAGCTAAACAGACAAATAAATAATTGCTAAAATACATTCAAATACAAATTAAATATAAAGAAATAAAATATACATAAATAAAAATAAAATACAATAAAATATAAAAGAATAAAAGATTCAAGTTATAAAAGTAAAAGCTGGTAAAAACTGTAAATAATATTTCATGGATACAAAAACGCTATTTGTATCAAAACGGTGTGATAGTAAATGAACACAAGCAACACAATGATATAAGTGAGTAGGAAAATAAAATTAAGTGTAGTAAAATACTATAAACTGATTAAAATGCCAATCTAAAAAGATACATTTTCAATAGCTTTTTAAAAGTGTTAAAAAAACAGCTTCTCTAATGTCTTCTGGCAGTGTGTTCCATATCCTGCTCTAGAAGGATAAGGTTTATTGGACTTTTGGATCAGAATTTTCTATCACTTCATTCCATTTACCAAATTTAGAGGCTTATTCTATAGGTTTGTCTTACATGGTGAAAAACATTTGTCAAGAGTAGAGAAACTGGCTCCTTTCTGGGACTTGGTCTTAAGATCCTCTGAGGTGGATTTTATATTTGTAAGTTTTTTGTACTGGTTAAACTGACCTTCTTTTAATGGAACAAATGGACAACTATTTTCACTTTGTTTACCCTGGTAGTTCTAGATAGTCGCAAGCCAAAGCCATCTCGAAAACTATGGTGAACCTTTAAGTCATTACTTAAATTTTTTTTTATTTTTACTATGTCTATTTTCTTTAAATAAACTGGAACAATTTTATTTAAAAATGTGATTAAAACTGTTCGGATGTAGCATGAGTGAGGAAAAATACAGTTAAAGTCTTATTCATTTACAGAAGGTAGTCACAGTTAGAGAATCCGTGGACCCATGGACCAGGTGCCTGTGCCCCACCTTCTTGTGCCGGTAGTAGTAGAGGTAGCTGTCATGCTTGAGCACAAACCACCTTTTCCTCCAGCCCTTGAGGAAACCGGACTGGGTACGTTTGTGAAGGTAACCCCGGCATGCAGGCCTGGGTGTGTTTGGATAGCGGCTGATGTCCGAGCCAATCGTCAGCGTCAGGAGGTCAGGTCCTACAATGAGAGAAAATTATATTTTATTTGGTATATCATTTATTTGCTACGTTCCACAGCAATAAGAATGTTGATCATGCCCTGGTAAGTCAGTACTGTCATTCATTAACCATTAACAATTTACACTGTATACTGTACCTCAGCAGCTTCCTGCTCTACATGCTTTTTTTGGTATAATGTACATTTCATGTTCTTGTGTATTATATATCACTCAAAGAATATAATGTTTAAATTATCTTCATGTTGTGTAGAATTATCATACAGGTATTCCCCGCTATAAGAGTGCTTGATTTATGGCACTTTGCTTTTACGAAGGACCTACTACTACCTATTATCACAAACCAAAAGAATTTTTGTTTTACGAAAAAAGGAGAAAAGAGAAAATAAGGTTTAGGGTTAGTTGAGTACCTAGTCAATAATAAATATACAGTCATGCACCACATAACGACATTTCGGTCAACCACAGACTGCATATACGACAGTAGTGCAATAAGATTATAACGGCTGAAGAATCCCTATCACCTAGCGACAACATAGCTGCCATAGCGTAAGTCTTTACTCACACATGCACGTGTTATGTTGTAATGCTAGTATAAACAAACCTAACGTGCTGCCAGTCGTATGAAAGAAAAACACGTACAATTGTGTACATTATCATAATACTTGATAATGATTATAAGTTACTATGTTATGGTTAATGTATTTTCTATACTGTATGTTTCATCATTATTTAGGCTATATATCATATAGCCCAGTTATGTAGTAGGCTACACCATTTAGGTTTATGTAAGTTTGTGATGTTCTAACAACAGCAAAATCACCTAAGGATGCATTTCTCAACGTGTCCCTGTCATTATAAGTGATGGACATGTTGCTTCTGGTAAGTGAAACTATACTGTACTGTACATACATTTTCTACTTTATATAAGCTGTGTAATCATCATATAATTCCTGCTTTGACTATATGTTATTTATATATATGTTATTTTAGTTTTTATGTGTTTTTGGTATGATTTGTTATGTTACTTTTTCAGTCTGGGAACACTACAATGAGAGAAAATGATAAACTATAGGCCAATCAGTTTAACTTGTATAACTGGTAAAGTTATGGAGGCTATAATCAAAGAGAAAATGGTAGATTACCTGGACTCCAATAACATT
>JAODLC010000123.1:672926-688375 GCA_026781145.1 Hippopotamyrus pictus | reverse complement strand
ACCCTTTACAATGAAGATCTGTAAAGTTATTTGGATTTTTACAACATTATTGTTGAAATACACAGTCCTGAAAAAGATACATTTCTTTTTTTGCTGAGTATTAATATTAGATGTAAATGTCAAATATAAATGTTAAATGTAAATGTAAATATAAAAGTTAAATGTAAATATAAATGTTAAATATACATCTTAAATGTTAACATATCTAAATGTTAAATATAAAACTTAAATGTAAATGTAAATATAAATGTTAAATGTAGACTCTAAATGTTGAGAACATATGCAAATTCCCCACGCCCATCTGCATATAAATGGGCGGGAACGATGAAAGCGCACTAAATGTCTGCAGGTTAGGGGTGATGGAGGACAACATGGCGAATTCTGTTACTTAGAGGCGAGAGAACGTGCAGTTTTGGCAGGTGTTCGCGCTACAGTACATGTACATGGTATTGTCACACAGCTGGGAGCAACATCATGCACACCTTCCACTGTGACATCGGGAAGCTATGAATGTATTTTGTATCGCCTCTAAGTAACAGAATTCGCCATGTTGTCGTTACCGCCTATTTCTATGCAGATGTGCGTGGGGAATTTGCATAAGTTCTCAACATTTAAAGTCTACATTTATATTTACATTTAACATTTATATTCACATTTACGTTTAGGTTTTACTTTTAACATTTAGCTATACGTTAACATTTAAGATTTATATTTAACATTTACATCTAATATTTATATATAAGCATACCATTTATATTTACGTATGTAAAACAATTTTGAAAATAATCTACACAGCAAAAAAATCTGATGATCCACAACACCATTGATTTCTAGCTAAATGTCATAAAATTGCACTAAATGTTGAAAAAGTGGCAAGTACAAAAATCTTTAGTACTTTTACAAACGGCGCCCCATAACATCACAGTTACATTAAAGACCCGTGATACATACGCAGCCTAAATATAATCACAACAAAGGAGTCACGTAACCGTAATGTAGAGCCCACGTGACTACAACGGGCAGGACACGTGCTGCATACGTGAAGCCCCTAAAAAAGGGGTGTGTACATTGATGCCAACCAATAGCATAGATGCATTAAAGATACGAACGTCTTAAGACATTCAAATTGGATATGTTAACACATAGTTTTAAGACGTTTTAAGACGTCCGAATGTCTTAACAGGCACAAAATGTACGTATTAAGACGTTATTTTTGGCATGTAAACACGTGAAAATTGTACGTGTTAACATGGACTTCAAAGTAGACATTAAGTCTCAAATGGCCTTCCGTAGGTAATTGCTTCTTACCGTTCGGCCACTTTTGCTTAGAAAAGGTTTTGTAGGCGGGAAACTGTATTATAGCTGTCAAAGTATGTCAGCTTAACCATTTCTAAACCTCTCCTAAAGTTACCCCAGTTTTTGTAGCTACCAACCAATACACTAATGTATTTTTTGATTCAACCAGTAGCACAACTGGAATGGTCTAATGGATACCTCATTGGCTATTTTAACTAATTCAATTAATGAATTATGTGACCTTGTAGTGAAATTTAATGAATACATGGAATGGCTGAGGTGACCCCAAGGAGAGGTTTGGTAACTGAAGCCATGGTCATCCTACCGTCCAGCAAGATATCAGTAACCTTTTCACGATGTCATGGAAGTAAGGGCTGGAATTCCAACAAGCTGATTCAGTCAGATTAGAGAAGAGTGGTTTCTGTGGGGAGAGTTACTCCCTTTGGTGTGTTATTTATGCCTTAAGACTTTGCAGACTGTTTAAATGCAAATAAAGCTATATAACACACTGAAGGAAAGGCGGAAAAAACTGAGAAGTATAATAGGACCCCTTTAATTTGGTTATAATGGTGATTTTTTTTTCTGAGCAAATATACCCTTACTGCCTAGATAAATAACATTAAACATTTTCTTTGTCTACCAAAGACTTTTACACAACACTGTATTCTGTATATGACTTTTATATTGTGGCAATACAATATATTTTATATGTATATTATTTGTCCTCACCATTGTGTAATTTGTTATTTGCCATCTGTTGTTATTTATTGTTATATGTTGTTTAAGTCTGAAGGGAGGTAAGCAACATTTCATTGTTCAAATGACAATACAGCTGTTGAATCCTTGAAACACATACAACTATAATAAGGGAATACGAGAACAAAGAATGAATCAGTAACTTGTGACAATTTTGTGATATAGTGCTACATACAGTAGTATGTAGTAAAAAAACAAAAAGACTTAAATGCCTCCACCCTAAACTTCAATTTGTGTACTCTATTTTGGTTGACCAGTTTTGAGTTTCCGGAAAGTTCATTCCCAGAGGGACAAATCTGATAAAGGACACTGATTGTGATTCATGGTATTTCATACAGTAGACAGTCTAGAGTTGCGGTATCCTGATGACCATCACAACTGTAATGCACAGTTTCACACAATTCCACCTTGTTTCTTTGCAAGCACGGTATATAAATACTGTTTTTAGTCAGTGTTGCGAGTGCAGTGTACAAGTGTTCTAGGATGTTAGCAATAATACTGTATGTTTGGTGTAAGGTGTTACGTTTACCTTACCTCTTCTAGCTAACTCAGCAGCCTCAGAGTGTGGCACACCACTCACATCAGTCCCATTCACAGACAAGACGTAATCTCCTACTTGGAGCCCGGCTTCTTCTGCAGCACCATCTAGAACCAGACAGAAGGACAATGTTTTAATAATTATTATTATTCACTACCATCCAGTTGATATCATATCCTGGTGACCATATTAACTCATTCCTCCAGAAGCCTAGATCATCACTTTTTTATAATAGTAATAATACCCATTACCTGTTAGTTTTAAGGAGACACACAAGTAAACACGATGAACACACTGCTTTGTACATTTTGACTTATACTTACTTGTATCGACTTCTGTGACCACGATAGGTTTGGAGAACTGAATTCGGAATCCCCAAGGGTACTCGCCTGCCCCTTTGCTGATTCTAACTGTCCTTTCTCGAACTGCAAGTGAATATAAAGGTCTAATTTTAAACATCTGGTGGCCACACTCTTCTGAAGAGCCGAAGTAGTATCAAGCCAGGCAGCATAGCGAACATGCTAGAGTATACCCTGGATGGGATGCCAGTCCATCACAAGGCATATACACACACTCAGTAATACTTAGAGATGCCAGTTAGCCTGACTGCAACTCTGTTAGTCTTTTGGCTACAGGAGGAAACTGGAATATCTGAAGGAAACCCGCATGACGGGGAGATCATGCAAACTCCACACACACAGAGCATAGGTCAGATCCAAATCCCCATGTAATTAAATATAGGTGTGAGTGTACCTACTTGTGACAGGCCGTGATCGCTTTCTGAGGCAACCAGGGTCATTACCAGAGTGGGCCTCATCTCCACAGTACATCCACGACGCAGAATGAAAGGTCTCCGTGTAGAAGCCCCTGTCTTCGATATCCCGCATATTCAGGTCCACAGAGCGAGTGTCTTCTGAGTTAACTGTAAACCGCAAACGGCACTCATAATCTGAGGGCAACATCACACTACATATATATACAGTATAAGGGACCAATGAGTAAGACAGATAAGGAGTAAGGTCTTCCAAGGTACTTGACCTAAATTACTTCAATACAATACCCAGGTGTGATAGAGGCTAAATTGTCTGTCACTTTAGATTAATAATGAAACCACCCATCCATCTTCTAACCACATATTCTGGTCAGAATCCTAAGGGGGCCTGCAACTTATCCCTAGGCACACGGCTGGGGTACACCATGGACAGAATGCCAGCCCATGGCTGGGCACAATAAACCCATAAACACAATCCTAGATACTTGAGGTTATTCCATGGCAATGACGCCTTAGAGAGAGAGGGGTGTACCTGACTCCTCGGTGATGTTGCTGGTGATGGAGCTCCCTCCAGCTGAGCTCCACTGTTTGCTTTCCTTAAAGAGTTTCCGTCTCTTTGCCCACCGGTCTCGGGCCTCTTCTACGTCTCTCATAGAAGGTTCTGGGGGTCTCAGGTGCTCTAACGCATCAACCTTCCCATCCACGTAAGCTGGAAAGTAGCACACTATGGTCATTCAACTTCAACGCATTTAAGTTCTTGAGAATTTACAAATATCTATCCGTCCATCCATCCATCCATCCATCCATCCCTCCATCCATCCATCCATCCTTCCATTCATCCATCCATTGCCCACCTACTTACTCTTAGAGTAACAGAGAAATGTTACATACAATCACATTATTCCTGCTGTTATATGGATATGTGGCATCAATAGCAGATAAAGCTCTTGTGGCGCCCTATGTGCGCTTTACCACCAGTCCCCCCCGTCCAAGACAAATAGGAAATTGACAAAGTCGGTGTCCTCTCAGAAGATGGTGCCTTAGGCAGCCCCATATGTCACTTAATGGGTTCACCAGCACCACATGGTATGAACCTTTTAGGATGTTCTAGGATGTACCTTCTAAGATGAATGAGGGTCTGGCCATTCCCTGCCATGTAATGACATTGTACTGCATTGTATTACTCTGTATTACAGGCACTTGGTTTTACCAATTGATTTAAGTTTTGAGGTACTACTGGACAGACTGACATAGAGGGCTTATTTGTGTATTGATTAACAAGTAGATTGCAGTAATATCACTCACTTGTTGCAAAAGTTTGTTTCTCGTCTGGATCAGTTTTCCACATCTCAGATTTGTTATTTGTAGATAATTTATCCTGTGGGCCAACAATGGAACAAGTTATCTCTCTCAAGGTCACTGATTCTTCCTTCTCTGCATTAATATTGGTTCTCCTCTCAAGGCCTCCGCTGTCTATTGCTGCTGTGGTGTGGGTTTCATCTGCTGACAAACTGTCCACCTCAAGAGTCTCCAACAGGATCTGGACTGCTGAGTTCATACCAGTAGGGGGCGAACTGCATTGAAGAGAGAGACTGACTTCATGAACTGCATCATTATTGTTCCCCATGTCTTCCATGTGTGGTACTGGTGAAGCTGAGGACCTTTCATGAACAGTGCTGAAAAAGTTCTGATGTATTCCTGGTTCTGAAACATCTGCTGGTTTAGCATAATTATGAAGATGCCGTTGTTCAGAACCCCCAGTTATTATTGTAATCACCGAACTACTTCTATTCTCTACAAGTGAACTGCTCTTGTTGGCTAACAGCCAAGGAGGTTTTGATAGAACTGTGCCATCTTTACTTAGAAGGTCCTGGGAGTTGCTCCAAGAAGAAGGTGTGACATGTATAAGCAAATCCTTCATCATGGGTTCTTCGGTAGATACCTCCTCAGCCTCTAATGTCTCTTGATCAAATCCATCAGTCTGGTCTAGAGATCCTGTCCTCTGCTTATCCAGATATGACTCGTTCATGTGTACATTATCCCCGAAGATCATGTTCAATGCCACCATATTTTCATTTGACATTTTGCAGTGCTGAGCATCATTTTCATGACTTGAACCAACTTTAGAGGAATAATATGGGTTTCTGGTTTGTCTATAAGGTGAAATGTGTGGAGATGGACTATTGCTCTCAAAATGGTTGGTGCTGATTTCAGAGGACTTACGTCTCTCAGTGTGAAAAATAAATGGTCTTTCATCCTCCACATCAACCTGTGCTGATGCTGTCATTGCTTGGAGCTGTAGAGACTGCATGAAAAAGGGAGAAGGGATTCCAGAGGAAAACGACTCTGTGTGTAGAGGTAAATAATCCTTCCTTCTTTTAGAAGAATCTTCACTCCCTGGAAAGGTTTTTCTTCTCTTGAATTGCTTGCTTAAGTAATATGAGATTCTTGAATTGGCTTCTAGAATGCTAGTACTATTATTTCTCACTGAACACTTCCCTTCATAGTTTAGGATAAAATCTTTGTCAAAACTTGACCTTCTGATGACCATTTTGGGTTTCATGAACAAAGGCCAATAGGTGTCCAATAGAGAAGGTTGATGAAATAATGTTCCACTGGAGAAGTCCTGTACGGAGAAATGTCTAGAGTTAATTTCATACTCAGGTATGTGGAGGTGCATTTCCACCTGTCTGTGAAACGTATCGTCGGAGCTGATGTGACAAGAAGCTATCTCATGCGTGAGATCCTCCAGGGAGCTGCGGTCTCCATCCACAAACTCCAGGGGAGGGGGAATATCAGAGAGTGCCTGTGGACACGTCACATTGGTTGGGGATTGATTTTCTTGAGTGAAGACTTCAGACACAAAGTATGTACTGAGAATCCCTTCTGGTACCATGGGGTAATGGTCATAAAGTTGATCATCATCACAACAACTTTTGCAGCAAACAATTTCCTCGTTGTAATTTGAGCCGACTATGTCCTTCCCCATATCATGGTCTCTTTCTGCACACGGGAATTGGTACTTCTCATAGGCTGTACTACAGCTACCTGTTGTAGAGCTTTGGCTTGGTGAGTAAACATTGGGAAGCTTGTTATCGTCTGGTGTGGAACACCTCTCCCACTGTTTTGTAGAAGTAGGTTTGTTCCTCTGTCTCATTCCTCTATGCATTGTGAAGGTATCAAAGGTCTCAAATTTCGATTTAGTGGAACGCAAGATTTCTTTTGTTTCAACCTTCACACGACGTCCGGTGTACTTCACCTTGGTGGTGGTGACAGCCATTTTTCCATGGACTTGACTCCTGCATGTTGAGTCCTGGGATTGCCGGAAAACTATCCTTGATACTTTCCTGCCATTTATCATCACAGAGGTTATAATCTCCAGTCCTCTTTCTCGATTCCCAGCTGCTGAAATGCTAGCTCTCTTTCTGTTCTTAAATGTTTCCCCATAATTGTTTCTTCTGAATTGTTTCTCCTTGAATAGAATATCAGCCTCTTTTTCACCCCCTTCATCTGATTCCACGATGGAAGATTCCATTTGGAAGGAATCCGCTTCTTTTTCAGCCATGCCATTTTTACACGTGGCACAGTCACAGAGGATTTTATTGTGCTGTTCATAAATAAATGGAGAGTAGCTTCCTGTGAAAGAACACAAAAATAATCTTTGATAATTCCAAACAGACCAGTGCTAGGAATGAATTCCTTGTAAACTTGGCAGCAAGACAGATTTCCACCAATAAATAGTTTTCATATGACACCAGTTCTTTATCTGCATTATGTGATAATGGTAAACTATTTATATTTACTTGCATATTTTATTGGAATAGATAGATAGATAGATAGATAGATAGATAGATAGATAGATAGATAGATAGATAGATAGATAGATAGATAGATGGATATGCCTCCTACGTTTGCTGCTGCAGGAGCTCCACTGCCTCCTAGTCATCATCCTCTTTCTCCTGCTCATTCTTTTTTTATGCTTGACTGTCTGCACATCAGTTCAGACTGTAACGATGAGGACAAACAAAACAGTTTCTCAGTTAATATCAGCACATATCACATGCAATTATAAATAACAGTGAAGATATAAATGTTGAAAATGATCCTGGTGTCGTGTCGACACAGAAACCATGCTTATGCTTCTCCCAAGCAGTAGACAACGTTATTAATTTAGTCAGCGTTAAAGAGCTGCTTATTTTTCATTCTCCAACCAGAATGAATAGAAATACACTAAATTAGTTAAAATTATACTGATACGATGCAAAATGCCCCAAATGAATGCTTTTTAGTGTTGTTCTTAAAATGTTTCTTTCATTATAAGTATAAATGCAGTAAAGCAATCAACATCTGTGCACCATAGCAATTAACATGGTCAAAAATATCTGATCTGGAGAAGTTGACTTCAGAGAACCTACTGTACTAAGAATATGTAAAATGTATGTTTTGTTCCCTTTGGATACATACTTAATCAGCATTTGCTTTTCACAGGTTTTTTGTATAATCTGAATTTATAGGTCCGATACAAGTAGAGCTGTTTCTTTAAAAAAAAAAAAAACATTCTTGCATATGACTATAACCCCTAACTGGTTTTAATCCTGCAAAGAAATACTTATCAGTAGTTATTTAAGTGTTTTGATAAATATAAATTTTTGGTAACTGGGATTCAGTTACTGCCCAGGTCCCTTCATCCATCTATGCGTCTTCCATAACCTCATACTACAGGGTTTTGATAAGCCAGTAAGCGTAGGGCTGATATCAGGGGACACCTCAGATAGGATGCCAGGCCCCCACAGTCACACACTATGGGCAATTTGAATGCACTAATTAATTAAGGACGTTTTTTGAATTGAGCCCAAACAGGAGCCCCTGGACTAAGTTGATGCCAATCCATACATTCGTGCTTTGGCAGAATATTAGTGTTCTAGTTTGGACTGGATTCAGTAGATATTTCAATGGATGAGCTGACTCACCCATGTGCTGTACTAATCAGATCTTCTGCCCGCACAGTGACACAAGTGTTAAGAAATAACAAAATGGCTTCGAATGCTGCAGCATTAAGAAGTCTTAAGAAACGACATTGTTCACGTGTTCAGGTCTGCTCTACTTCTTAGACTTGCTATTTTGGTCCTTAAGCCCCAAATCATCTTATAAGGTGTAATCTCATAAAGTGCTTGTGATGTCATTGTCAAAACACACGAGTCCTGTTTAAGCACTATACTTTGCACGACCGGCAAGAACATGGGGATACTCTTCTCGATACTTGGTGACTGCTGTCTAGATCATAGCCTGACAGGCTACTAAGACTGCTGGAGTATGAGCTGTTTATTTTATTCAGATTCAAAGCGTTTTGGTGATGACTGCAATAGCAGTGATTCGCATACTGTGATGATTCTAGAAAACTGCACTGATAGAAGACGCAGCATTATAAAATCTCCATGCTGTATATACACTTTCGCGTAAGAACAGTACCACACATGCATCTTTGCCTTCATTTATCATAAACCCAGTCGCTTAGATGTTGATCTTTCTTTGAGATCACCTGTGGAATATCTTGGTCCTCCACTGCAGTCACCTATACGTGCACATCCAACCATTTAGAGGCTCTTAGTCATTCGAAAGGCCAGACAAGTCTACAATAGTCTACAGTGACCAGCTATGTTCCTGTGCTGTTGCTTTTCATAATTTAGTGCAATGATACACTACCTGGGAACCATTTTGGACAAAAGGGTCAAATAAATATCCTATGATATTAATACTTATGATAAGGAAAAAAATAGTTACATTTCATTATTTCATTTATTACTTGACCTGTTATTCAGTTCACTACACAGTAGTGTGTTTTATTAAATTAGCTTTAACGGTATTTTAAAAACATGCTAATGATTATGATTTCTGTCCCATAACTCGCACGTGAGAGTGGTATTTAACCCACAGTAACCTTTGAACCATCGTATGTATTGTATTAAAAGATGGCAATAAAATAATGCCTTACCTCACGTTTATCGTGGGAAGTAGCTGTGTTTTATCTTCAGGGGGTAGGAATGGACGAGTGATGAATGGCTCCGCATGTGCCTTGTCCTAATCTGGTGGAGCTGGACAGCCAAAACGTGTCACGGGGCAGCACCAGGGCTCAGCGGGATTGAGGCCCCGCGATTAGAAAGGCTTTTGGGCGACTGCTACGCCATTGTTCCTTTTAAGCTGTCTGGTGGTGACGCGATCTTTCAGGAGTTCAGCACAGAGGAGGCGAATAACTGCCATGTGATCATATTTTACCCCTATACTCTACTGTGACCTTGAAGTCACATTATTAGAAAATCATTTGACTCTAACTCATGGCTTTTATGTTCGTAAGGTTATAATGACATTCTCATATTATACACCACCCCATATATTTACAATTTTGTGTGATGTGGTTATACAGATATCTGGGGACACATTTAAATAGCAGGTTGGAGTGGATAGACGACACACATGATTGGTACAAGAAAGGTCAGAGCAGGATATTCTTTTTGAGAAAGCCAAAGTCTTTCAATGTGTGAAGCAAGCTAGTGTGGGTGTTCCACCTGTCCAGTGGAATTTACTATATGATCAATATACTATATGGTGAAAATTTTTAATAGATTAAAACTCTAATTATAGGACAGTGTATTATATTAACTTAATATAAGCCTATGATTGTTATGATTGTTAATATAGCATTTACATAGTTTCTTTATGGAAAGGATAAGCAATCTCCCATGTTACCTAATTCTCTTGAATTATCAGTACGCTTATTTAAGAAGTCTGTTTGGTCAGAATTCAGCATTTCTCTCAGTTTCCAGCAGATGGCAGTAGGTGCTTAGGCCTGGTTCATGCTTCCTGAGCACAGACATGCCATAGTGCTGTTCCGTCCTCGTTCCTGGATGTTCATACTTCTTGCGCTAATGTGCCAGGCAACTGTGTACTTTAAAGCTGGGCCTGGGGTGGCGCTGTAGAGCAAATCTGCTCCCCAGAGGGGCCTAACTTCAGACGAGGCTTCTGTCTGCAGTTATCCATGCTTGACAGAACCATCAGACATCACTGCACGGCACACAGCACAGAGCCACATCGCTGTACTTTGTTCCTTTTCCACATCTGACGGCTCCTTCAGCAAACAGATGCAAATGTGTGGTGAGGGCAGAATTTGGAGATACTACAATGATAAACACATTACTAGTGACTGCCAAGCAATTATCCACTCCATGTCTACATCTATGTCTTTTTATTCATTTTTGCAAAACAATTAATCCTTCATCAGAACATTTCAAATGCACATGCAATTATTATTACATAAATATTCATTGGATTTTTATAATTATTTTGGAAAAGTGGCCATTTTGTTCACCCAATGAAAATCAGACATTTCAGATTAGCATTAAATAAGGGTTCATATAATTAATTGATTAAACTATATCAACTGACTTAATATATATCACAACAAAAACAATTAACTATTGGTCTACTATAATGTTGTTTCTGTTCATATGTAGGCATCTGCCTGGTTACTGTAACATGATGATTTACACGTAAATGTTGGAACAGGAAGGGGCCATCCTCAAACTGTTCCCACAAAGTTGGGAGCATGAAAATTTCCAAAATGGCTTTGAATGCTGTAGCATTAAGAGTTCCTTTCACTGGAACTAAGGGGCCAAGCCCAACCCCTGAAAAACAACCCCTCACCATAATCCCCCCTCCACAAAACTTTACACTTGACACAATGCAGTCAGGCAAGTACTGTTCTCCAGGCAACCGCCGAACCCAGACTCGTCCATTGGACTGCCAGACAGAGAAGCGTGATTCGTCACTCCAGAGAACACATCTCCATGGCTCTAAGGTCCAATGTCATTGTGCTTTACTCCACTGTATCCAATGCTTTGCATTGCACTTGGTGATGTAAAGCTTGGATGCAGCTGCTCGACCATGGAAACCCATTCCATGAAGTTCTCTACACACTGTTCTTGAGTTAATCTGAAGGTCACATGAAGTTTGGAGGTCTGTAGCTATTGACTCTGCAGACAGTTGACTACTTTGCACATTGTGCATCTTAGCATGCGTTGTCCTCGCTCTGTGATCTTACATGGCCTACTACTTAGTGGCTGAGTTGCTGTTGTTTCCAATTGTTTCCACTTTGCTATAACACCGCTAACAGTTGACCATGAAAGATTTAGTAGCTAGGAAATTTCACGAATGGACTCATTGCACAGGTGGCAACCTATCACAGTACCACGCTTGTATTCACTGAGCTACTGAGAGTGACCTATTCTTTCACAAATGTTTGTAGAAGCAGTCTGCATGCCTAGGTGCTTGATTTTATACACCTGTGGCTATGGAAGTGATTGGAACACCTGAATTCAATGATTTGGAGGGGTGTCCCAATACTTTTGACAATATGGTGTATCATCTTGTCCATTCTGCAAAATTACACATTCAAAAACAGTGTCAGCAGTTCACAACTTAATGTGAATGACCTACAGAAGTTTCACGTTTCAGTGTGTTTAAGTTGTGCTTGACAAGTCCCTACTTGGGCCAAACTTAACTAGAAGTGTGGTTGATTAATGTGTCAGACTATTGCACCAGAATTCTGTGCTTTGTTTGTGGAAAGACAGCATTCTGACCTGAACATTCTATCCTGAATATGCTTTTCTGAGAATTACCACTTGCACATTCCATCTTGATCATTTCAGCTGATGTTTTGCAATACGTCTCTCAAACCAATGACAGTGACAGTGTGGGAGTACTGCTTTTCTCTGCTGCAGCTTGGGGTCATTCAACTGATATGCAGTATTTTCCACATGATGAGCTTCCTTCATGCTGAGTAATGGATAATTGCCTTAAAAATAAACAAGCCATGATTACAACAGACACCAACATGTGCCCTCTGTTACCATTCTTTGACCTTGGGCACATTTCTATTCCTGTTTTTTTTTTTACCATGACACACAGAATGTAATTGCCATAAACGGAATTGCGAAGACATTGACAGCTGATTATGTTAAAAGATACAGCTGTATGAATGTGAGCCATGAAACAGACATTAGAAATATACAGTATAGTCACTATAGTGCATGTGATTAAAATTGGGGGTAATATAAATGCAATTCTGTTGCACTAATTAAATTAAATATTAAAGAATTACAAAGTTACAGTGTAACGGATATTACTGCAGATAGATAGATAGATAGATAGATAGATAGATAGATAGTTTCTCACCATCATCACTGCTGTCAGTGATGATGACGCTCTTTGAAGAAATTCTGAGGTGATGTTTACTGAATCCCTAGCTGAGAAAATAGGCACGAAAGGAAAGCTTTATTTAAGGCGACAAGTGTGAAGAAAAATAACTGTGAGGCAACAAATATCTAGGCGATGCGACAAAATCCTTGCAAGGTTATTTGGACATCAATACTGACAAAAAAACAAGGACTCTTTCACTACCAGAAGAAGGGGTAAGATGAAAGTTTTTAATGGCTCTAGTCCAGAATGACAAAAATATGCTGTAAAACAAAATAGAATGAAATGCCAATTCAGGAATAACATCATACTTGTAAGAGTAAAGCAGACATCGTTTTACTTTGCATCTTTCCTTGCTGGTCCCTGGTCATAAACTGTTTTCAGCATAGCTGATTTGAAAGGAAAATATTCTTTATTTTCAGTACAGGTATATAGGAATTCTTAGTTTTTGCATATTGCACCTCGCTGTCCTTTGAGACACACATACTGTATAGAGGTAAGAGTAAAGCCTGAGGTCAGAGATCAGGGGCAACCCGGAGCAGTTTTTTTTGGGGGAGGGGGGGGTGGTTGGTTAAGGGCCTTGCCCAAGGACCCAACAGAGATGTGAAAATTTCAGAGATGTGAAAGCGCCAACATTCCAATCACAGGCAAAGACCCCTAAGCCACTGATCCCAACACCACCGCCTATGATTTGCAACCATATCAGGTTTTAGTCTGCTAATATGAAAGATTATCACACTGTCTGTATAAATAGAGCTTGAATCTATTTTCCACTTTCTTCTACTTTGCCAGTAGTTTCAGGTGACAAAAGAACCCTCAAGAGACAACTTTTCCCAGTTTTGACAGGGAAGCAGTTGGAGCGAGCTCTAACATACAGTACCAGCACTCTTCTCACTTAGACGGTGTTTTAATTAACACACAGAACCACCTCTGCAGCATTTCTGACACATTCTAAACTGAGGCAGCAAAACTACATTTTAGCTTCTGTGCAGGCCACAAACAGCACACCTAATCCACATTTAGAAGTTTCACAAAACTTTTAAATATTACGGCTACCGTGACATCAGGAGAGTAGGGCCCTACAGACACTTTTCAAGGGGTGGGTTCTTGGCAGGGGGAGGGCATCCCTCTTATCAAAATTGTCAGACCAGGAGGATGGGAGTCATCACTGATTAGAAAGGGGTTCTCAGAACCTCATGATGGAGACACTATTAATCATTCAGGGGCAATAAGGATAGTTGCTCAGGCACCCCTGGTAGCCCCCCCACCCCCACCCCCCTGCACGTACTGATGCTGGAGATTAGTTTTCCAAATTCTGTGATATTTCATTAATTCACAACTGTGCATTCTGAATGCAAAAGGCAAGAAAAACGTTGGATTGGAAGGAGATATAAGTGGTTAATGAGTGCATTTTGAGGGGCTAAATGTATTAGGTGCCATGCATTTAATTCACAACTAGACATTTGCGATATTTGTTACTATTGAGTCACTTGTGCGAGATGACATCAGCAGGGATGCGTCACCATGTTGGATATTGGCTCCATACAAGTGCAGGTTCTGAAATGGCAGCGTGCAACGTGAATCAGTACTGCCTTCAGAAATTTAGGCTTGCTAAATGACATATCTCATTCATGTTGGTATGCATACTTTACTCTATAGATGCAGTTATACATACTCTATAGATGCAGTTAGGGAGTAACTAAATAAATGAAAAAAAATGTCTGAAAAGAAATGTGTTTTTATAGTCAAGTTTCACTCCAGTCAAATGAATCAATAACTGCATGAAAAATTACAAGAGGAAGAACTACTTTAGGCTGCACCAGATGCTGGAATAAGGAGCCAGACGAAATAAAGAGCTGACAGGATAATAAGTGGAACCTTCTAGAAGACAAGTTGGCCCATGTCCATTATGTAACATAACAGGTGTTTGAAAGATGTTTAATTAGGATATAATTTTTCTGAAATTTTCGAGAGACCACCCCACAAAGGGTGGCGAGTAACAGTTACTGATTATATAAAGCATCTACATTTCATGGGTAAATTGCTTTTTTTTGGATCTTTAAAGAGTGTGCCAGTTTGCAAGTGCAGTAGGCGTTTAGCCTTCCTAACCAAGGCAGGACGGCTGACGCTGTTCAAAGATCCACTGGCTCACTGAAAGAAATCAGCACGCAAAATTCATGTAAACTTAAGCTGGGTTGTACTTTCCAGGAAAGACTCTGCTAACAGATTAATGTCCAGGACCCTTTCATTCTCAGTGATGCATGTCCTTAGTATTATACTTTTGACTATGGTTCACCAGACATTTATTGTATATCCAGCAATTAATCCAGTATTCTATTATATGACCTTTGAAAATCACCAAAGTTACAGAGTATAGCCATTTACCAAGAGAGTGCAATGATTTGAATATTTCCTATGCACATATGTTGATGTGTAAAGCCCTGAAACTTGCAGTCAGGCCAGTCGAAAGATGCTCATGTTAAACTTGTAAAGATAGCACCTTAGTATTTTAAAGTTTAGCATTTGTGAGTGAAACTGTAATTTCCCTCTCATGAATCAGACCCATAACCCTGAAGGCCAGAGGCTACTGTGTGAAACACTGGGCACTGAAATGATCACGAAGCGTGTGTTATGCTGTCCAGAATCAACAGTCTGATCACACATTAACACCTGCAGAAGATGCAGGCAAGCTCTCTGAGGGCATTCGCCTACTGTATAAGCAACATCGGCCCATGAAATATAGGTTACTAGGGCTGGGTAAAAAAAATATCGATTCTCCGATTCTAATCGATCTTCAGTTTAACGCAACGATATCGATTCGGGAAATCCCCGAATCGA
>JAODLC010000123.1:635646-648362 GCA_026781145.1 Hippopotamyrus pictus | reverse complement strand
CATTAATAATGTCGGTGGGATGGAGAAAATGAAGTGTAGGGGAATACAGGATACAAACAACCGTAAGAAACATAACAGTCATTAGAGAAATAACTAGTCATGTTAATTTCTGTACTTACAGTTTGTTACAAATTTATTCCACTGACAATTATCATAGTGATCTTTTATTCTGAGTGTTCCAATTAATACTGTTTATTATTGATGCTGCCGCTTGTAAAAATTAGCATAAATTAGCTGCCACTATATTTACTCATAATAGTCTAAAGGACAGGCCCGAGTAAGTCACAAAGCTCAAGTAATGTTCACATCTATCGAAATATAGTGACATCTGGGGCCAGATGTGCGGCACTTCCATCGCCACTGAAAGTGAAGCAGAGCAAACAGGATGAGTCATGGCTGCTGCCTGCCCACAGCCCAGAGCCCAGGTAACCATAGCAACCCACAGCCCTGAGAACAGGGTCCCTGGGATGCATCACCATCATTACATCCATTAGTGAGAGTGAAAGAGAGAGAGAGAAACTGCATAGACAATTGCTACAAATGCACCACATTCATATCTGTGTTTGTTTTGGGATTTGGGGGGTGGGGTGGGGGGTTGTAATTTCTCTTTTTGTAATATTGACCAAGAATTATATATCATGATTAATTCCATATTAATTACGTTTGTAATTCATTATATATATACAAATTAATGTGGTTATTTTTCCATTACGAACTATTATATGTAAGACATAACAGACATTATAAAATAAAAACTTCATACTTCAATGTAAAGAATTATGTCTTTTACTAAAAAAGGATTTTTGACAGATTGATGACATTGAAATTAACACCTTTATGACTGGTCATAATGTCCTTGTAATCATATTTCACACTAGTTGCATTAAGATTTTCCAAATATTTACCATCTAAAGTTCAATATTTAGAATTTGTACTGTATAGAATGTCTTCATATGTGTATCTATGTATTCATGTGGTTTATTTAAAGTGCAATAAAACCGCGTGGTAAAGAAAAAAAAAACTCAAAACTAATATAGAAGCCAGACATTCTTGCTTACTCCCTTTCCCCCAATGCATTTTCTTTAAGCTAAGTTAAACTTTGCTCCTAATATCAACATAATAAAACAAATACAAACGTGTGATCACAGACCGTGCAAAAAAATCTGCAACAAGCACCGGGTTCGCTGAATCGGCATAATTGATGAATTGAATTCATCTTCTTTATAACTTCATAACTTATTTATTACGGCGTGGAACGTAAATAACATACTGATATTGAAAGCGGAGATTGCCCTTTCTGCAGTGTGGTTTTCCTGAAACAAGAGAGCATAAATACTTCCTACTAGCTTTATATAAGCACTTTGTCCGGATAAATGACATTCAATTTTTTCTTAATGAAATCCAGATGCTTTCATTTTAGCACGACGTTGAGCTGCTGGGGCCACCTGGGGCTCTGCGCCGGACTGAGCCGTTTCAGCGCCTCTCGTTTGCACTTCCCGCATCGCCGGAGATGATAACGCTGATTTCCGCGCACGGTGCCGGGGCCGTTTATCGGAGCTGCGCGGTGTTTATGGGCAGAACAGTCACGGTTACCGTGTTCCATTCATCCCCAAGGCCAAAATCACAAAGAGCCAGTACGCTGGTAGTTATGGTAGCTCTAAAAATAACCCCGGGGAGGGGATCTGCATCACGGCTTCGTCAGAGTTGACATTCCAGGTAGCTTATCCTTTGGTTTTCATAGTCATTTTTTGTGTGAAAAATAAAAACGAAATGTTAATGGATTCTAATACATGTATCACAAATTGGGAAAAGGGAAAGGAAAAAGAAAAAAATGACTCAACTGAATTTTTGTTTATTGTGCAAAATTCATGACAAGAATGTGGGTAAAAGCATCAGTAGTCAAAAGCCCAGAAATTTAATGTTGGAGTGGCCGAGTAAAAGGCACACCAAAAATATCAGTATTAAAATGCACAATAATATACTATAATACACCAAATTTGAAGAGCTCACGTGTGTCTTCTTGAAGTCTCGCAACACAATAAGCCATTGTGTCATCATGGAAATGATGGTATATTAAAATCTGCAGTAATATGTCACATTCATCTTGTGTGGAAAGTTTCGCATCTGCACACGCCACAGGGAAACATTATTAATGTGTAAAAAACCATTGTGGTGCTACAAATGATAAACGATCCTTTCTTTCCTGTGAACCGAGAGGTAATCCATAACAGACCCACACATTTTCTAGCCGTTTGCTTTTGTGCTAGACTGTTTGTCAGAAGCAGAACCCTGTTCTGGGTCCCCTGACAACAAGAATTTGAACATTTGAGCATCTCAGCATGGGTTATCATTTAATAACTGCTGAGCAACAGTAACTGGTACCAGTTAACATAATAATTGAAAGTCTGCAGCTTGTTATTTTAAGAAACTGATGACCGATGAAGGAAATTCAATCCAGTTTCAATTTATTTTTATATAGCGCCTTTCACAACAGAGTTGTTCCAAGGTGCTGCACATGGGTGTGTTGTGATGAATTACAACATCATTAAGACAGAACAATACAAAAACAAGGAAAAGGAAAGAGAAATGAAAGAAAGAAAGAAAGAAAGAAAGAAAGAAAGAAAGAAAGAAAGAAAGACAGATGACAACAGGGTAGAGGAACTAAAAAGAGAAAAAAAACTTCTGGGGGTCCAAGGACAACTGGCTGTCCACCCCCCTGGGAATACTGGACATAATGAACACTGTCCACATAATATTTTTATAATAAATTTTCCTTGTAATAGAGGTTATGAAAACCCGTTAAATTCTCTACACTTGAACTTTGGCTCCAGCATTTAACTGCAAAGTGTTCTGGGAAATACTAGGGAGAGATAAATCTTCAAATGGACAAACAAGCTTGGGTCAGTTATTAAGTGCTGGGTTTTGGTTTTGACTTTAGCTGAATTGCCATCTGAATACATCGGTGATATTTTCCACTGTTTGGTGTTCCAAGTTCAAGCGCCGCATGGTCAGTTTCTCTCAGATTTTTTAGGTGAATTTTTTGAGACGGGCAGCCATTAAAGAGGGCTGTGTGCCCAGTCGCTACGTGACTGTCGCTGTCAGACCAGGCAGCCCCAGCAGCATCATCCCTGCTGACATATACAATGACTTCCTTCTCAGGGCGGGTGGAGGTGGAGGTTCTAGTTTCCATGGCGATGTGTAATCTCCCATCTGGGCTCGGCCTCGTCCGTGATGCAAGTGTCATGTTGTTAAGACTTGGGGCTGTAATTCCCTAAGAATGCTGGAGGT
Organism: Hippopotamyrus pictus; assembly: GCA_026781145.1. Lineage (NCBI taxonomy): Eukaryota > Metazoa > Chordata > Actinopteri > Osteoglossiformes > Mormyridae > Hippopotamyrus > Hippopotamyrus pictus. The sequence continues at coordinate 645,074 of JAODLC010000123.1, read as the reverse complement.
GCCTTGCCTGGGTCAGTCCACCGTGGTGCTTCTCCAAGTTCATTTAGATAGCTGCAGAAAAAAACAGCCATATTGTTGTGGTGAAACACGGCAACCAACACAATCATGTCATCTAAAGAATATATTCCATATTTATTCATTTGTGTCCATCCCACTGGCAGTAAACTAAGTTAGAATCATTTTTGGAAGCTCTGAAACATTTTTGGTTAAAGAATAACACTTTCCTTCATGTTAATGGTGGTTACTCAATGTAACAGCACCCTGATGAATTATTCAAATGTGGTTTTTGACTGCACGTCAGAGTATTTTCTTTGGCTACTGATAATGAGTGGCTCAGGTTAAGAGTCTGGAAAAATTATACAGAAGGTCATTAATGAGGAGGGGAATCATAGATGATTTCAATGCATATGGAAAATACATTCATACATGTTTGAGAAATTAGGTTCTTGCAGTCCATTTAGTGATACATGGTCACTACTCAAAGATATGATCATTTTCATTTTCCTGAAGTTGCAGGGAAGTACCTATTACCAAAAAAACTGTTTTCAGGAATGAGCAACAGATGGAAAGTAATGTTGAATTTGGTTGCATTTCAAATAAGATGCTTTGAACAGAATGTGTTTCCTTGGGTCTGCTGCAAGGGTCTTGATTACTGATGTCCTTCAAATCTAAATGGAAAAAAAATTTACTCCATTACTCCAATAACTGAAAACAAATTGTTTAGCGAATGGTGTCTTCCTTGAAGAGGAAGCCACATCTTGCCCATTAAGTAATGAAACAGATCTTCATACAGCTTCTCAGAGCAGATTCTGTCCCTGAAAAATGGGAGGTGTAAATTTCAGGCTGTGGTGAATTACTGATTCCTTGTATTTATTACACAAACAGTGAGGAAGAGATGTGTTTTGCTTGTCAAAGTCAAGCTTCAGTTTCATACATAATCACTGCAGGTCGACGCAGTGAGAATATGAGTCATTGGTCTTGACGCAGTCATCTGGTTATGTAATGCGGCACAAAACAAACCAGCTTTCTGCCCTTTAAATATTCAAATCAGATTTAAAAGAACAAAACAGAGATACGAATGATAAGGTGATACTTTTGGGTCCCACAAGCTGCAAGTTACGGTTATTCACCGACTAAGATATTTATGCTGCTAAGTATTATAGTTGGTTTGACACAGCTGGCTTGAAAAACAAGCCACTGAGGAATGAAATTAAATATAAAGCTAATATTTATATACGGGAGTATATACAAGGATCCATACCCGTCTGGGACCCTGACTACAGTAGGTAGGTAGGATGGATGGATGGATGGATGGATGGATGAATGAAATGTGTACAAGCCACAACATCAGAATTAGATTGTTGAATGATCTCATTAACTACCCAAATTCAGACCAAACACTAAAATGATTATCATTTTCAGATAAGCCAGCTATCAACTCAGTGAGAATTCTCGTCATACCTCCTTTGCGATGTGAAATTAGGGGCACCACCAGACTGTGGTGTGCATGTGTGTCATCTGATGCGTGAAATGTCCCAAAGACACATTTACTCTCATTTTCTGAAAGAGCCTTTTTAAAAAACAATTTCCATTTTAATGACTCGTTTCGTTTTAATACCTTTAATTGCGCTGAGATGTTTTGATATTTTAGTTAATGTTTACTTCAGGGAACAGCAATTCATATTTTGTGTTGCATGCAATTTTACTGCATAACCTAACTAGGAAAGATACAAGATCTTCTTTTAACTGGGAATCACTTGATAAATTAATATTTAAATCTGTGTCTCAAAAAGCAAACACCTTACGGTTTTTCAATCACTTTATCAGTCACTGCACTCTGAAACCACTTAAATGTGCTATTAACATTGTTATTTTTATGAGGTGCCTTTTTTGCATTTTGAAAAACTAGATAGTTATCAGATGAGCATGTGAGTCATACAGCAAAAGGAAATGACATACAGGAAGTTGCCATCACCCAGTCCTGGCTTAGCATTCCAAGACCTTGGATAGCACCCTCCTAATCATATGTCAGCTCTCGGTTACTGAAAGGCCTGACCGTTGTGGCAAGCGGCTAAGCTCTTTTGGAACTGGAAGATACTTCATTATATCCTTTAAGGCTCTTAGCAGAACTGACCTACGCTTGTATAACTACACGGATATGTAAAATGATTGCTCCTCTCCCCCCTTTCAATTTTATAGCCTTTAATTCTGATGTCGGAGTTAATTAAGGTGGTATATATAGCATGCAGAATATATGTCACAATGACACCTTGGGATTTCATAATTTTGGTTGCTGATTGGCTGATTGTTGGCATGGTGGAGTGAAGTTATGTAGTGTTGTATTGTGGGATGTTTTTCTTGTCTTAGTGTTTAATTGGCCTGGATGCCTGGCCTAACTCAGCTGCGCGTAAAGGTAGAATTTGCAAACCATTAACCCATCTGTTTTTCAGAAATCACTTCTTCCTAGTGGCGCGTGTTGATCTTGATCAGCCTGCTCCAACCTACAATTTAGCTATTGTGCTTGTAACCATGTTAGGCCATGTTTAATACATTGTAATACCTTATATAAAGAACATTGAGTTATACAGTGAGCTCTCAATTTAATAAGAATAAGACATTGAGATTTAGATGCTGTTAAGTATATTAGCCGGCTTGACACTGATTAGGACATTTGTATTTTCCACAGGTTGCAAAATATCAGCCATGTCACAATATTATGAAATGACCAAATGTTAATTATATGCACAATGAAAACATTAGAATGGTAATAAAATAACATACCATTTTAGATTAGTCCAATTTATAGGATATGATCCTTCATCATCACCAAAATGCCTTTTAAAACATGGTTATATGACAGTGGTTTCATTGACTAATCCACTTAGAAACAGATGTTTGTGTTCACCTCAAACCCAAATGACACAACTCCCAATGAATCAAGTCTATTGCGGATCACTGTACCCTGCAATGAATTCTGTATGGATGATTATTTATTTTACCAACGTTTTGTATCCCAATTCAATTATTACACACATATCTGCAAAGAATTGCAAAGACTAGTGCTTTATTAAATGCGTAATTCCCTTTATTTTGTGACATGATATATACAAGTAAATATAAAGCTATAGGCACACGAAAAACCGAAATCTCCTGCTTAAAAAAAACAATAAACAAACTACAGACATTAGTGTGTCACATACTGGATTTTAGCCCTTCCCTATTACATGTACAGGTATAGTACATGTTACCCATGGTGTTTTCAATTCTTTTGTTCTTCGAATGCATGTAGTTCTAATGAATATGCAGTTTCATTTTGCAAACTGTGATCATTGCTTATGTATACAGGTGCAATGCAACATTATAACCTTGGGGAAAAAATTGTATTAAATAATAAATATATAACTTTAAAAATGTCCCCTTGAATATAGGCCACACTGAATATACACGTAATTCATACTCTCACTTATAATTATACAAACAAAATATATACCTTAAGATTGTTAATGTAAATTTGCAAAATGAAGTGAAAACCGTGGTTGAAATGAGTGAAAATGCGTGCCGTGTAAAACTGTTCAAGGACCGCTGAACGTCTCAATAGATGGAAGCATTTTGTAGCAAAATGTTTTGTACATTTTTACATTTTGTAAACATTTAGGATAAAACATAACAGGTTATATGTCATGTACTTTGTGGCTAATGCGTATGGTGGGTCTTCAGAATTTTTTGTAACGGTACTACTGCAAAGGTGATTCAGACACTGAATGTAGGTGAAAAGTTTGTCCTTCATAAACATATACTTGCGTTGCACACAGAGAAACAGATTATGTGAATACCTAGGATGAGGCTAAGTAAATACGCAATGCTAATGTTAAGGCTTCTTAAGTAAACTTGCTTTCCCTTTTTATTCACTTCATTGATTCATTTTGCCTTTTAGACAAATTACATAGTTAATTCCTGATAGGATCCATGATAAATAAATGCTGTCTCTGAAACACTCAATGTACTCTGTATGTTATGTCCTGTATATATGTACAAAAGAACCATCTTTCTAAGCATCCTGGGAAATAGGGTGACCATAAATAAATACATAAAGTGACACCCATTAGCATCACATAACACAGTTTGCAGGAAGTACCACGAAAAAAAAAAATCCCAGTCAAAGTGTGCAATGCGGGTGCTGTCTGGCAGAATCTCTCTTCCATTAATGACAGACCGTGCCCCTCAGCTAAATACGTAAGGAACACAATATATATGCAATATAGAGAGAGTCAGCTGGAAGTGAGGAGTCCCCCCCACTACTGCAGTGAGCCAAAAAAGGAATCAAGCAAATTACAGGGACTCACTGATAAAATACAATGCAGTGTATCCATATCGCCAATCTTATATCTGTCTTCCTGACACCAGAGACAGTGCAGATATGCATTCCTACTCAGTTCATTGGAAGATTTATATAATTGTCTCAGTTTAAAACATAAAATATTAATGTCACTGAGATATATATTTTAAAAGATAATATTTCCATCCCTTTCAGCACTTTTGGGTCGTAGCCATTCTAAACTTTAAGAAGTATTGCTTCAGTATAGCATTGCTCTTTGGAGGTGAATTTTGACTCACGCAAAATATTTTTCCGCTTTAAGCTTACAGAACAATTATTAAGCTGATTTAATCACCTTTTCGTGCAATATAAAAATTCCGTGTTTCATGGCAGGTAATCTCTGATGCTTGCCGCAGAACTCATGCACTTTGAACATCTCATATTTATGGCCGCATTGAATGCAAGCTTGAGAGGCTAGTGAGAGCTGCATGAGTACAAGCATGGAGAGTGCTTACTCCCCACAGGGGCATGGTAACTTTATTGACTGATTTGTAATGTTTTGGTGTTTGATTTACCACAAGGAGCATTTATTTATATATACAGCCGCCTGTTGTGTCTTGTAGTTTGTTGTAAAAAGTGATTTAATCCTCAACCTCCTTTTTGCCTCCCAGTTCTAAAAGTGGACCGTGGAGGGTGGTGGGTGTGTTTGGACTGGAGCATGAGCTCTGGTGTCCGGCTCCACGGGCCCGTGTGAGGGCCTTGTCTTCTCACATGACCACACACTTTCCCTTGAGTTTCTCCGCCCGCTTCTGCTGCTTATTCTTCTTGCCGTCAATCTGGAGGCTGACAGTCCTGCGCTTCTCCAAGTTCAGCAGCTCCTGAAAGAGCTCCTTGACGTTGTGGTTGGTCTTGGCCGACGTCTCCATGAAGGCACACTTCCACTTCCTGGACGTGGCTTCTCCGTCGCTCGTCTCCACCTCACGGTTCTGGGTCTCGTCGCACTTGTTGCCCACCAGCATGATAGGAATGTTCTCCACGTCGCCCTTGATCTGGCAGACCTGGTCAAAGATGGGCTTGAGCTCCTCCAGCGACTGCCGGCTGGTGATGGAGTAGACCAGGATGAAGGCGTGACCCTTGGAGATGGAGAGGCGCTGCATGGCGGGGAACTGGTGACTGCCGGTGGTGTCGGTGATCTGCAGGGTGCAGATGCTCTTGTCGCAGCTGATCACCTGCCGGTACGTGTCCTCCACGGTGGGGATGTAGCTCTCGCGGAAGGTCCCCTTCACAAAGCGTAGCACCAGGGAGCTTTTACCCACCCCCCCGGCGCCGAAAACCACCACACGGTAGTCATTGCTCTGCTCCGGCATTGTTCTTCACAGTACCTGAGTGGGAAAACGCAAGATAAGTCTGACAGAGAACTTATACCTAACCTGTTAGCTTGGTTTTCTCCCCATTAGGATAAATAGAGTAGAAAAAAATTTATTTGCCGCCATGAGAAGACAGGAAATTGACAGTTGTGGCATCGTAGGCTTTTTGGTTAATTTTTTAGTCTATGAATTTGTTCCTCCTCCTTAGAAGAGGACAGCTGACCCAGATAGCATCATGTTATTGTTTCAACGTTGAATTATACTTAAATGCGTTGAATTATGGTCAGTGTTCAATTATCAACGTTGAAACTGAATTGATTTTTGGTCAGATTTTCAATATTGAAAAATTGATGGTGGAAAAACCTTGATTCAATGTTGATATAAAGTGAGAGATTGAAGATCAACGTTGTTTCAACCTTTTTGTCTGATATGCAATCAATGTCATTTCAACATATGTGTGCTATCTGGGGAGCGTTCGCGCCCACAGATGGCACTTTAAATCACAAGATAATCGTCTCACTGGACTGTTGTAATGAGTTAAATGAGATTAAAAAAAAATATCCTATGAACATAAGGAGAGAGAAACGCTCGCCATAGCCAATAGCGGTCCTATAAAGCTTTAAAGCCCAGTTCCCAAGACTGCCCCTTCATGAGCAATCCATAAATTTCAACCTTTTCACAGCCGAAAAGCGGGGGTATATAATTACATAATTACGATGACAACAACTATCTACAGTGAAATACTGCATATTTCAGTTTACAGAGAGAATAATAAATAAAATAGTCAAATTAAAGTAAGAACCACGCCTCACCCGTACAGTACTCCCGAATCAAAAACTACGCGTCGTAAGCATCCCCAGTTACATTCCGGCCGTAATGGATCACTTAGAAATTAAATAAGATATAGAAACGCATCTTAATAAATTAATCTTGGGCTGGCTATTTCGTAATACCGATAAACAGTAATTTAGGACGCCTTCCCACCAGAAAACAAGACAGACCCATTTGGTAGCTTTGCGCTACAGATCTAATAACACGGACGAGATACATTTAAAAAGTAGCGTACATTTTGTTACAGAGTCAAATACAGTATGATTTAATGGTATCCTACAGATCGCTAACAGTCTGTTATAAAGTGCACGCAATACCAGATGCAAAAATGCAAGTCCAGTATTTATTAAAAGATTAATTAGTTTTAAAAACACTTACGGTAACAAAACTGACAGGGAAGTGGTGGAAGTTTACACTTCAGATTTCATAGTGAATGAAATAGCTGCGACAGTCAGTCCCGTTTGGTCCGCAATAAGGTCCGCATCCGCGCGAGCGGTATTTAAAGGCGCAGCTCGCCAAGCGACCGCCGTCCCTCTGAGGCTTATCTCGCCATGACGTCAGGTGGGATCTCGCTGCCTTTCACCGCCTCCGGTCCCAGCCCCCACCTCTTCAAACTGAGAAATCAACCATCTTCCACATCCGCGGACCCTATGGCAGCTTTGTGCATTGATTTGTTAAATACGTATCCACCCCCTCCCGTAGTAGACTGTTTACCTGGATTCCTTCAATCAAAAGTGACAGCACGCCTTTGCTGTGTTTCCATTTATGGACATACCTCTACCTCCCTTCCTAGGACATAGTTAAATTTTACTACAAAATCGCCGATTGTTACCTCTATCGTGTAAGGGATTATAGTCACTGTGAATGCCATATCAGGAAAAAATACCTCTTTATGTACACGTTTAAGGGCATTTTAATTTCTGTCTGAAACCTGAATTGGGATTTTTTTCTGCAATGTAAGGAATACTGAGTCTCCAGAAAGATCTCAGAAATCTGGGCCTTTTGCATTTTTTCTTGTTTCCCAAGAGTCATGTAAGTACAGATTTAAGGCTTTCCTTTGTGTTTTTCCATCAGTCTATAGAATATGGAGTAGGGCTGCATGAAAAAGAAAACAGAGAATTTCAGGGGATATATCTATGCCTGCGGCACACGCGATCAGCACGTTGGCACTGATGACACCAACCTGAGTCCACTTCCGCTGACAGATGGTCTATTGCGGGTGTCATGACAGCGAAGCGGTCAGTGATGTCACTACGGGCTGCACCGAAGACACACCAAAGGCATCGCCAGGAACTGTAGTGGACGACACTGACCAATCGCAGCGCCGGTGAACCTATGACAATTTAATCCGGACCCTGAATGTTTCCCTCGCTAATATAAGATGTGACTTCAAAGCTGGTAGGTTATTGTGCTGACAGTGGTAGCGAGTTGCAAATCCTGGGAGGACAAACGCTCGAATCTTGGAAAGAAGGTATGTAAATATCCACCCATTGAAACATTTCCAGTGACTGCTAATCCAATCTGAGTCACACTGAGAAGGAGCCTGAGGAGGTATTGATGGGTGAGGAGAACCAGGAACCACGAGGGATCGTGCCCTAGACATCATCATGCCCTAGACACGATGCCAGCTCACTACAGGGCATGTACATAGATGCAAACAGGCACCGAAATGGCAGTTCAGGGTGGCAGATACGCCTGCATGGGGAATGACAGGAAATCCGAATATCCCTGATGCGACAGCAAGGAGGCACTGATACTGCACTTCCATGACTCTCCTTCAGAGCTGGGACTGCGTTCAGGTGGACAATCCACACATTACTAGCCAACATATCGCCCAGGTACTGCTCTGTCTTCCCCTCAGTAAGGATCTAGCTGTGAAAACAGGCAAAAAATAGCCAAGATCATTCAAAGAATATAAAGAGCCAATGGTTTTGTATAAATACATGGAATTCATATGAATCTCTACTCACAAAGGCAAAGTATTCTTGTTTAAATTCACATACCCTAAGTGAATTTGTACTCAAAAGATACATTCAGCTGAAGATATAAAATGATTATTTACATGTTTTAGTATCTCATTAGAAAACAAACCCTGCATATATTGCATATATTCTAGTGAATAAGTCCTATCATATATATGAATACACATATTTTGTGATGCCAGAGAATGACAAACTATCAAACAGCTCTGATCCTGTTGAAGATTGCAGCAAATATTTTCTTAATACCCTGACTAATAATGTCAAACATTTAATATTCATCCAAGGTGTTTAACTACATAATACTGATTTATTATTAATCATATGTCACAAAGTAAGCATGACCATGGGCCTTTGGTGGAGTGTGATTGCTGGATGACCACTTATTTCAAAACTAATTTATATAGGTTTGTTATAATGTATACATTATAACAGAACAATTGCATTAATACGATTTATTAAGATTAATTAACGTAACTGCCTTTCATTACATTTAGATATACAGGAAGATAAATTGCTATCGTTCATATAACTAATCTGTACTGTGCTCGCTCCCCCTCTGCTGGTGGATTTAAAAAATGCAACAAACCCCAATGAATCGCAGCCATATGATTCACTCACAGATGTCCTAGCATCGTAACTGTGGAACTCTACTGTTTTTCTCCTTCGAAACTGGTCTTGTAAGTTGCAATTTGTAACCTTCACCCCCTCGTAAAAAACAGCAGGTATAAATGGCTCCCCTACAAATTTAAAATATGTTAGAGAAACGAAACGATGGTACCATGAACTGCTGTCAGAATATTTAAATATCTAATTTGTGAGAAGTTACAAAACATAAGAGAAATGTCCAGTTGCAGCGCCGCACCACCGCACTTCTAGGCCACCAGTTCAAGGCCACCAGCTTCAGGACGGAAGTTGATGGGCGGGGACAAACCG
>JAODLC010000123.1:616695-635546 GCA_026781145.1 Hippopotamyrus pictus | reverse complement strand
CCCAATGACCGGACTGGGGAAACAAACTGAAACGCGGACTTAATACAGAGGACTAATGACAACAACCAGAAACAGCTTATCACATGGGGATCCCACATGAGGTTAAGGAGGGGGCGTGGCACCCTGGTCATTACTGCCTGGCCGATAGGCGAGCGCATGCGCAGTGCACTGACGTCCGCGAACGCTGAGAAATGTCCGCACCACCGCACTTCTAGGCCACCAGTTCAAGGCCACCAGCTTCAGGACGGAAGTTGATGGGCGGGGACAAACCGTCTTTATCTTGGATATAGGGAAGTTTTAAGGAACTGTTTACTGACAGTCATTTTCTAAAGTACTCCAAAGAGCAGGTTTATTACAGAGGAAGACATTTTTGACATAGGTTTTTAATATTATTTTGTGGTCTTTCTCTTTGTGCATAGCAGCACAAAGAGCTAAATATGGGCTGTAGATGGACCTGTCTTTGCTGTTAGAATTGCATCCGATAAAAAAAAGTTTACACGTTCACTAAATTTAGATTTATATGCATGCTGTATCTTAAAAAGGAACGAAACTGGCTTAAAAAAACTTTTCTACAGGACTGTTTTGAATAGAAGTAACGGCTATCCGTATAATACCATTTTCCACTATCTCTATAATATATAATATAATATAGTATAGTAATACAATAATGTAGTATACTATAACTTTCTACTCAGGTCATAGGTTACAATAGTGTCGTACAAGATTAGAAATTTGCCGTTCTGAAACCGCAGCGACGAAACTTGCGCCTAATACAGTGGTGACGTAACTTACGGCATAACACTGCTGACTTCCAACTGGTGGCCCAGAAGTGGCGTTGCGGCGGCGTTGCGGTGCTGCATTTGGATAGTATTGGGGAGACACAAGCTTTTTTCCCCTGATATTTAATGTAAAAAACAATGAGCATTACATAAATACATAAAACGTTCATGTAAAAATGCTTCTTTTATTGGAATGAAAAATGTTTTATATATTTCACTGTTAGTGAAACAGGAGCGCTGTAACGCGCGGCCCGGTAGCGTAGAGCCTCGGTGAGTGGCCTCACATCTCCGTCGGTATGCCTCTGTTATTCACCATGGATGTCTGAGTTATATGTCTTCATATATACGGAAGCATGTGTTTTACAGAGGCATATAAAGGAACTATCACTGAATAAATTATTCACAAAATTCAAATCAGTATACACGCTGGTTTGTAAATATAGGTTATATTGCAAAGCATAGCCTACTAAATGTAGAGTGATAATCATTAAAACAAATTTACAGAAAAATAAATAGAAATATTGTAGCGCCGGGGGAGTGGTTCATGTTTAATGAACGTGTTTTTCGCTCATCATTATGGCTCGCGACAGAAGCTTGGTTACAATATTAACTGCGTCGTTTTGGCGGACAACAGTAGTGGCACTTATAAGCGACTTGTATACGTCTTCAAAGGTTAATTCATCGTACTGATAAGCATTAAAGCACTGAAATTCATTCAGTGCCGGATACCTCACAAATGTAATACTACAGTGAAATAATGCTTCTGAATCTGTAAAACACTCAAAATATCGAATCAATTTAAACATTAATTGTTCAGTAGACTAACAAGGATAGTAATAAAATCTTGGCTGCTGAACTTTTCAAACGTCATTTTTTTGTTATATTCTGAATGATTTTTCATACAGACAACTTGTTTTTAATTATTGAACAAAAATATTATTAAAATACATTGCATATTATGCAGCTACCCACCCCAAATGCACTCTGTATGCGCTTTATGATACCAGGCCGACATGACTTAACGCAGGTTTTCAAATCGTACCACAAAATATTGTATAGCTAACCCTGTTTGGTACAATTAATTTATTTTCAATATCTCACTCAGACAGATTTTTATTAGACATTTTTCAATTAGGTAATTTTTTTGTGTTAACGTCACACAAAAAAAACTGGTCACCATCTTATGTGGTGACAAGATAAGTGAATGTGGTGCACAGGGACACGCCCTCTAGTGTTGGATTTCTGTGACAGCGCCCGCTACTGGCTTGGATATTATTGCGGTGCCAACCAACCTTGGACTTCCCCACAACAAAATATACCATAGCTGGAGATTCAGGACACAATTTCAAAATGCAAAACAGCATTATTATTTTTACTGTTTTTGTCAATAATATTAATCCTGCTGCCTGTGTGTGTGTGTGTGTGTGTGTGTGTATGCGCATGTATGCGTGTGTGTGTGTGTGCATGTGTGCGCCCGTTAGTGCCTTCACTGGTATCCCACCCAGGGTGTGTACCCAGTTTTGTGCCCAGTATTCCCCAGTATAGGCAGCAGCAAACTTCACACCGACGTGTGTTATGAAACTGCAATTGATTTTACCTGAGCCGCAGTGCAACTGAATAAGGCTACAAACGCAACTTACCGCTATCCCTTGCTCACGGCACATGGCCAGGTTTGGCCCCCTTATGCCAAGCTACTATTTTAAGACTTCATAAAACCATTCACAGCGGCGTATGTCATACCCGAAAAGACAGCGCATACGTTGGGGACCACGCGTAGTGAATCGGGGCCCTTTCATCCATGCCTTAACTGCTGAGAAAAAAAAAACATCACAGCTCATGCACAAGCAGGCTGTCGACTTAACTGTTACTTACTTTTGTATGCCTTGGTCAAAACATTTGTTACTGTAGCTGCAGACTTGCGCGCGAGTTAATCCCTTCATGTAGAATTAATTTTAGATGACTCTTGATGAACCCTGGATTTACCCAGGAGAAAAAAATAAATTTAAACTCTTAACGATACAAAAATGGCATGATTCATTTCAATGGTTCTCTCTTGATTTTTTTTTTATTTTGTTCCAACAGCAACTAAATAAAACTCTTGCATAGAACGCATAGAATAAAATGCATATACAGCCTCTACAATATTAGTCAACTGCAGTATTAGCGGACATGATATAAAAATGTCCATCCACGAACGTTAATGCAGTTCAGATAAAAAGGGAAGTTAAAATACTCAAAAAAGCTCAAGGAAGTAACAGGAAGGGGCTTAAATGAGGAAGTCCCGTCATAGTTCCACATTGCACATTGCACACAGAAAACAAATTAAATTATAGGCTGTGTTATAAGTTAAGGCATAAAGCTGATAACTAAATTTCTCTCAAGATCAAAGTTTTGGATTGTTGTTTGCTTGAGTCAGGTGGTTTGCGTCTCAGCATTGCTGTCCATTTACAGCGGCGTTTGGGCCATCCAAGAAGAGCTTGACCACAACACATCCTGTTCAGCCCTCCAGCCGTTGTGAAAATGCTACGTGCTGTGTGGGACCTTCGGCTAAAATAGAAACGCTTCTACACATCCTTACGAGGTAAGCATCCATTTACTTGCCCCTTTCTCATTACAATTTATTAATTATGTTTCATAAACCGAAGGAGAAACATTGCCGTCGTGAGATGGTGTTTTTTCTAAGCTGATCGAAGTGGGTGGATGGGTACAGAGAAATCGTGCGGCTAGGAGCGCATGAAGGGGAGGGAAGAGCAAAGGGTTAACAAGTACATCCATGTCATAAATGTTTGACTAGGTTTTACTGTAAAACCCTTTTTTTCAGTTGAAAAGTTAGTTTTTGAGAGGGTATGACTACTCTATCTTCATGCATATCAAGAGGTGCGTATACGTTTAGATTAATAACAATCCAGTAAATTATGACAGTGCATATAAACGTAAAATAGAGGGTATTTTACCTTTTTATTATTTATATTTAAAGCCACCTGGGATTAGTATAGACAACAAAATCATGTAAAGTATAGACGTGATCAGTAATGCATTAGGTTAGTTTTCTTATTTAATATTTCTCTTTTTATTGAAATTATATTAGGCCTATAATTTATATTTTAATTGTACGGGCTCTGTTATTTCTGATGATCATGGTAATAATCACGGGAGTGTTGTCATGATTGTAGAACTGTATAAATATATTCAACAAATAACGTGAAAAGTCCGGCCTGGTTGAAGTTATTTTTTATGTCATTCTTTTAAAATTATCATTAAAATACCACTTAATTTGCTTGTCTACATTGTGCGGAGTTCAGGATAGTATTACACTTCTCGGAAGTTTATTTCTTTAACTGGAAAAGTAGGCCTATTTATGAATGAAAAATGGTTAAAAGATTCTGCGCATAAAACCGCTTCGTGTTTATATCTACCGAATAACAACGAAAGTGTTATTTAATTTGTTAATGCAGCCAAATGCTCGGATAATCTACTGCATTTTCTTTTAAACCGGGTGTTTATGTTAAATCCACTACAATTTTCCCTGGCAGAGTTGTAAGTGTATCCTACAGGTTTTCAGGTAAGATAATAATTTGAGCGCGTGTTATGGGTAGTTTTAAGGTGCGGTTGCTTCACTGTTTTATGGCAACGTGCCTGATTTGAAAATTACGATGAGAATCGTCTAGAAGCCCAGCTCTTTAAGACCAATATACTAATTCCTTCAGCTGAATGAGTTAAGAAACCAAATATTAACTTTGCATGACATTGAACTTTAACAGGAAAGTCATGTTAGACAACATAACAGGAATCTCCATCGCAGTATCCGCTATTGATCGCGGTTTGTGTCTTCTAATGAATATGTATTGCATTATTCAATTCAGAATTTTCAAAAATCACAAAAGTCATGACTGAGTAAACAATAATAATCCAAAAATAAAATGTATTGTTTTATTTTTATGTATCCATTCATCAGTCATTGCACTTTTTCCAGTAAAGGGTCAAGGTGTATTTTATTTAAATGAACTTATTAGCGAAACATTGACATTTTATATTTCTCTTCATGCACTTATATTCTGGAAACATTTTTGTAACGTGATTACGTCCTGAGAATCTCAAAGCTTTCAAATACATTACTAAGCACCTGCTTTCTCCAAGAGACATGCCCGAGTCTACTTTTGCGATAATTTAGAAGTGGAAAACTAAAGATTTCATTATAGTTAGCTGCTCCTCAGTGTAGTTTTGAGGTTGATTATTTGCAATCAAGCTTGCAGTTAAGATGACATGCTGCCACCACAGAATCCTCTCCCTACTTTAGTTCATATTTACTTGGTGTTCAGTCCTTTGAAGTGCACTTACCCTGGAATGTAGACATTTTTGAACCATGTTGTCATTAAACCTGATTTACTTCGGACAGATGACCTTCCGTACCACTCAGTATTTCGTACATTTTTAATGTGGACAGTGTCTCCTGGAACTGAGTTTGTATATAGGCATTTTACTTTTCTTTTATTCATTTTTGACTTTGCATCTTCTTTGCATCTTTTTGCCTCTTCGGGGGCAGCGTGTGGCTTCAGTGGGCTAAGCCTCTGTGCCTGTGATCAAACGTTCGCTGCTTTGAGCCTCAGCATGTGTGCAGGTCCTCCAGCAAGGCCCTTAACCCCCAGCTCCCTGGGCGCCGCTATGGATGACTGTCCTTCACAGCCAGCTTGCTCTCACCTACAAAGAGGAAGCTGTGGGAGGCGTAAAGAGAATTTCCCCGTAGAGATCAAAAATCAATTGATAAAGCATCAATTTCTCATGGTATCCCCATGGCCCTAAGTCATACCACTAGGTTAACTGGCATCTCCAAATTACCCATAGTGTATGAATGTGTGTGCCCGGCGATGGACTGGCATCCCATCTAGGGTGTCCTCTGGTCATGTGCTCTGTGTTACCTTGGATACACTCCACCTGGCCCCACAACCCTCACCTGAGCAGGATAAGCAGGTAGAAGATAGATAGACAGATGATGTCAAAATATTAATACAAGTAATTCTTCAAGGACAGTTTTTTTATTCGCCTGTTTTTATTTGCAGTATAACCAACAAGCAACACAAACCTAACAGTTTATGTTTTCATGTTTCCGTATCCAACCCCCCCCCCCCACGCCCCACAACCCTGAATAGGATAAGGAGATGGATGGATGGATGGATGTTTTCATATTATTTCATTTATATTCTAATTCTCAATTCACCGGCCTCACAAACTCTTTTCTAAAGAAACCTCATGCTGCTGCTGGGCTATGAAGCAGACCCCGCCGCAGCTGCGTATTTCTCCTGTTTGAGCTTCCCTACACTGGTTCCCAGTAAAATATAGGGGAGCGTTTACGACTCCTTTGCTTACATGTAAAGCACTAATCAGGCAGGCGCTTACGGCCCCATACTCAGCAAACAGGACACTCAGGTCGTATGATCAGGGCCTTTTTGTTACCCCCCAGGACCAAGTTTAAAACCAAGGGGAGCAGAGATTTTGCGGTTGTTGCCCCAAGGCTGTGGAACATGCTGCCCGTGGACATTCGACCCTCCAGCAGTTCAGGCTCCTTTAAACCACGTCTGAAAGCTTTTATATGCAGCCAGGCTGATGTTTGAATATCTTTGTTTCATTTCAAGTGAAGCACTTTGTAACATTTGTCCTCAAAATTTTATATAAATAAACAACTTATTTACCTACTTAAGTTTGAGAGTAAGGTAGCAAGATAGAATTCTATTTTATTCTCTTTTAAGTGTCAAGAACTGTAGAATTAAAATTCATTCATACATTATTACAAGTGCTCCTCTACTTACGAACATTCAGACATACGAAGAAAGAGGACTGTAAGTCAAAATTGTGTTACTTGAGCTCCCGTTTCCTGTCAGCAACATCAATTTTTTTTCTGCACGCTTAGTACGACTTCTGGCCACTACTCCCACCATGCAGCAGCGTAGCATGCGTACTCCCAGCATCCTAGTTCTTTGTACTTGCATATACCCTTAAAATCATGTTGAATAGCAACTTACGAACATTTCAAGTTATGAACGACCATTTGGAACATAAGTAGAGGAGCGTCTGTATTCATAAAATACTGTGTGTTTAAACAATTTACACATGGTATCTAATGGGATGTGTTGGGATGTCATGGGAAAGACAATCTCTGCTACTTTTAGTACACAGCAGCAATAAGGATTTAAATAAAACTGGGGTGCTTGATCGAGTATTGTGTCATCAAATTATTATTATTATTATTATTATTATTATTATGTTATTGTTATTTTATTATTGTTAGGTTCTTTGGTATTTCTAATTCCTAGTTATGCTGATGATAATTTGTAGTTTGACTCAGTATTCTATTATCTTGAAATCTGACAAACATTGAGTATTCTAAGAAATTAAATGACCAAAATTATTTTTAATAATTTAATAAATAAATTTAAAAAACTCAAACCAATAGAAAGTAACAATAAGTACAGCAATTCTCGAATAGGCTAGAAGAAAAAAATACATATAATGTATTTATATTATTATAGTAATAAAATAAGAATTTTACTATTTTGTATTAGTTGAGGCTTACAATGGATTGCATTTTCTGCATTACATATGAACATCAATTTTTAAGGTTCTCTGCAGTAGGTATGATAAAATAAGCTTTGCAAGTACAACAAATCTTTTTGTATATTCATGACCGAGAGCTACTTAGGACTATTTGTACTTTGTTACTGTTTTCTTTCTATGTCCATTTCTATTTTTTTCCTTGTTCTCCTGAGTGCTCTGCTTTTCTGCATTTAACTGAGTTAGCTAACTTGGTTACCATAACAATGACCTTTCTTAGTTGATCGTGTGCCCTGCTTTCGCCTGGAATCTTTTGTGGTCAACGTTATACGCATCTCACCCGTGCATAAAACAACAGGATGCATATGCGTCTCTTATATTTTTGTTTGATTTATTGCACCCTGTAAACTTTCAAAGGAAATCTCTCTCTGGCGGAGGTACAGCACGCCGCAGTACTCTTTGCCACTTTGGAACACGACATAGTTTTATTGATTTTAAATCACTACGTTCTGTGAATTATTTCAGAGAATAAATTCCATTTTAAAATGATTTTGTTCATTTGTTTGTGGTCAAAAAGAGCACATTATCCCAAGTCTCCTAGAAAGACTCACTACCAGTCACATCATTAATTAAAAAATGGAATGAAATTGAAATAACAGAGAATACTCAAAGTTTGATCCTGTTTTTCTACAGGATGTAAATAGGCCTATTTTTGGTTATATATTAATGAGTATATTAATGTTTATAGTGCGCGTGCACACACACACGCACGCGTTCTAGACATGAACAGCTAAATGAAAAGGGAGACGTTTAATTATCTGTGGTCACTGTTAACCATACACAGAATGTAGTGCACTTGCTTCCTGCATGTCTTCTTGCTGAATCGCTAACCACCTGTGGCCTCCAGTTTTTTTACTACCTGCGTGAATTTAGCGCCTCCCCTGCACATACCTTGAACACCGTAGGTACACTATACCACACAGGACGGTGTTTTGCATACAAATTCCTGAATTAGGCACTAGTCATAATGGAAGTGAGCTAGTTAACATTTCAAGCTACCATAATCAGCGGCAGCCTGCGTTAGTTGTCTTTAAATGATGCAATCTACCGAAATGCATGCTTCCTTCATTGGCTTCATTTTCAGATTTGTAGTAGAAAGGCAGGTCAACAAAACACAAAGTGAAGATGGAGTTCCATTTTGTAAAGGAAAACTTGCTAAGCCATTCCTTAGCCTTGGTCATTAGTTATGTCATTCGTGATGATGTAGGATGATGTCATTTGTTGCTTTGTAATTCACAAAAAAAGACGCCAGAGGAAAAATTCTTGCATCATTCACATAAAACGGGGGGGGCAGGGCGTATATCTCAAACTGGACAAGTACATTGAAGCAGCTTAATTGACCGTCACACCAGACTGTACACTGCCACTTAGCTAGCTGACCCATCAAATTGCTGGGCAGAGACAAAGGAGATTATGTCACTCCTGCGTGTTTCACCAAGCGAAATAGAGGACAGCGGCGTGAGAAAGCAGCAAGCACAAACCGCCCATCTGTTTCCTGATACGTGGCGTGTCGTCATGGTCAGCTGAGTTTAGAAACTCAAAAGGTTTTATTTCTTAAGCCTATGGTTTTTTTGCATTGTTCTACTTTAGGGAGGTTCCTCTGGTGGTTTGGCATGAGGAATAAGTCTGTAAACACAATCTGAAACTTAAGTTTTATTAAGTTTAATTAACTTTAGTATTTTTTCTGTACTTATGTTCTTATTTTTATTTAAATTATTTTATATGAATATTTTGATATATTATTCAGTTGTTTACCGTTTTCTCCGTCTGTTTTCTGGCATGTTAAGAGAAATTATTGCCATTAGTGCATAACACATAATTAAGGTAGGTAACATTTATTTTGCTATTAAGGTAACTAGAGTAGATTTACCTTTATACAATTATTTATTGCACCATTGTCTAATTTGTGCAGATGTTACAGATTCATTGCCTACTGATTGATGCCTGTATTGTATAAACACACAGTTAGCTGATAGATATTTACATCTTGTAGTCAATGAGATATGTATTTTATGTTTGCGCTGTCACACATCGTTTTGGGTGCAATGCAAACAGGGGCAGCTATGGTTTGGTTTTCGCATGTGACACCCCTTTGCTACTGCGTCTTGTTCCTTTAAGTGGAAGCGTTACAGTACATTCAGCAGTTTTCGAAAGAATGTCTGTAAACTGTAAAAAAATTGAAGGCCTCTGATATTATTTCAATGCTGCATCATTCACAACTGAACATATTACATTTTACTTATGTAGCAGGCACTTCTATGTAAAGCAGCGTAAATCTCAAGGAAAAGCAGACTCAGACCACCCCTACAGTGATTGGGGTTAAGGGTCCTGCTAATGGGCTGGTAAAATCACTCTGCTGATCACGGGATTTGAACTGGCGACCATCTGATCAAAAGCGCAGCGTCCAAAACCGCTGTGTGATAAATGTGTGCATTGTCCAATATATGAATGTATTTTATACATTGAATTAACAATAATCAGCTCTGAAATCAGATGGTTTTTGTAAATTCTTTTAAAAATAATAATCTACCATCAGTGTGTCAGTAAATTATTATATATTTTTATATTAAAGTGTAATATAATTGTATGAAGAAGAAACATTGTTTTCAATCAGTTAGCGCTCAGACTGCACTGTCAGGTCAGGTGAGAATCACAGAGCCGGCCAGTTTAGCTGTATCTTATAAATTTCACTTTCAACTTCATTCTTTTAATGCTAAATTCAGCATGAACTTGACTCTTTCAGTGGTCATGTGACTTGCTGTAAGCTCACAGCCATCACAACAGCAATGTTAGTGACCTGCTTTTGATGCGATTTAGAACCTTTCCTACCAAAACTGTGAAGGATAAATGAATAGTTTTATTTGTAATGACAAACTAACTATCATTCATAGCAACTGTTATCCATCCTTCCTTCCTTCTTTCCATCCATTTTCTGTACCCACATTTTAAATTTCAGATATATGGCAGCTTGTAAAATTACTAAATATTTGCTCATACTAGGAAAAAAAACACATAATCTCTGGCAACTGTATATTTGTATGGGTCTGAAATAACAGAAAAGCAATTTGGCCAGTAAGCATTCGCCATAAGAGCCATTTCAGTCATCAGATTGAGATATTCAGCTGCACATTGAAATGATTTCTTTATATTCATGATCAGGTGTCTGTTGCTGCTCTGCACAGGCACAGGTGCAGTAAAAGATTACGGCAAAAAAGATTCACTTTTTGCCGATTCACTGAGGTCAGGACCACAGAAACAAACTGCTGGGGCCTGCATTGCTAGCTTTAGTCACATTTCTCTTCTAGTGGGAAACTTTCACCAAGTGTGTCTGTAGATCAGATTAAGTGAAATAAATTTGCGTTATGAACTTCATTTAGCTTGAGGGACTGCTAAATTTCAAGAAAACAAGAATGAGTGAACTAAATTTATAGTATCCACTATATTCTGGAGGGATTTTATGAATTTTCATTTACTTAGCAGACGCTATTATTTAAAGTGACATACAACTGATAAATCAGGGTCAGACATTCCCTGGAGTAATAGGGGCTTAGGGGCCTCACTCAGGGGCCCAACAGGAAAATCATTGTGCCAAGTCTGGGAACTGAACCTCTGACAGTCCGGTCACAAGCATAGAGTCCTTACCCACAGAGAAAGGCTGAGTGAGCTAAATTTATGTATAGATGTTAATAAATCTACAAATAACCATGTTATAAATGATAATAAAGCGGAGGGGCAGGTATTCATTTAGCTGATATGTTTATTACGTAACCGTTGCTGCCTTTGCATGCTGATACTTTTTACAATAGTGTTTCACCATAGACGTGGATCAGGGTGGAGAGGGCTCATGTTTTCCGATGATACAGATGTGTCCCTCCACGCTTGACCTCCCCACCGTGAACACGTTACGAAGCCCGCGTTCAGTCGAGTGAAACCGCGAGGCTGCAGCTGCCATCCACGTAAAAACAAAAAAAAAAGTCAACCTGCCGTCTAGCACCAGAGAAAATCATTATTTTCAATAAACTTCAATTTTTTTCGTCATGTGTGAATTTCATCGAACTTGCTGCATATGTAGTGCTGTGCACACGCCTTAGGCCATCAAAGAAAATATTTAAAGCTATTAAGTGCTCATAAATAACACAATTTCGTATTAGAATATATGCAAATGAACAGAATCACAATAAAAAGTTACAAGAACTTCTGTTTTCAAAAAGTTACAGTCTTGATGAATGGCTAGAAGATCACCACTGCGTTTCCAAACCTCTGCTCAGGGTCACCTCAGTCATTCCATGCTTTCATTAAATTTCACCACCAGCTCAATTACGTAACTTAATTAGCTAAGTAACTTGATGAGCCAACATCAACATCAACTAACACAATGATTAGCCACACTTGGTATTCTAAAAGTCAACCTTGTGTATTGAATGGTAACTGCAAATACTGGGGCGACCTGTGGAGAGGTTTTTGAAACTAAGAAACGTTGGCATGCAAAATTATAGTTTAACACCAAAATGAAGATCATTTAAACATACCGTATTGCCCCTAATATAAGACGACCAGACACTTTTTGGCAACTGTTTCTAGAAAAAAAGTTTTTGGAATACGAAATCTTACCTTTCTAAAGAAAAATCATTTTAATTGGCAAAAACATAAACTATCGTGCTGGTTAACCAGCAACCACAGCTTAAAAAGCAACCAAAGGCAAACGGATTATAATAAGTGTATTAAACAGCAAACATTCCAAAAAAAAAACAAACAAACAAACAAAAATGTATTACAGATGCAGTAGATAATGTATATTACAAACCACAACCATTGAGGGCGCAAAATGTTTTCGATGCAGCAGACACATATGAACGTTACTATCTTTATTAGCAGCCAGTTTAATACTAGCAGCGTTTGTTCTGACTGCCAAAGCCGAGGAAGCCAACAATTCACATAACACTCAGGGATACACGCTAAACACCCGCATAGCAGGAGCTGCCAGCTCTCCCGCTCACGCATAGGCGTCCTTAGGTCCGATCCGTCAGGGCTATAGCCCTGAGTATGATTTAAAAAAAAAAAAAAAAGTCAGGCGCTAGGGTAACTTGACTTAAACCCATATCTTTTCAATAACTAGGAACTCCCATCTGCGCTCACGCAAGAAATATTACAACAAATCTTTCCCTTTTTGTCTAGAACCTCGAATATAATACGACACCACTTTTTCAGACGTATTTTCAGGGAAAAAAAACCTTGTCTTATATCAACACGGTCATTTTCTTTAGCCTAAAACCTATAACAGTACTGTTAGTGTGTATATTTAAGCAAAGAAGCTCATTGTCCATGATGGCAGTAAATTCATGTTATCACACAATGGAGACATACTATGGTTTCCTCTCAATCACACTGGTGCTTTCACTTATTTTGTTAGTTTTATTCAGTTTATGTGTTTATTCCGAGCTTTTATGTTAAACTCTTAAAGCATATCAAATACAGGGACGTGCGGTCAGGCCGGGGAGGCGGCTGAGGCAGAGATTCACCTGTCATCATGAAAAGTAAAAAGAAAAACTAATAATGATAACATAAAATAAATTTGTCCACTGGTCTGTGGTATAAATTTATTTTCTGTATGATTCCAATCATTTTGATCGCTGAATTTGCGCGTTTCCTGTTCAAATACAGGGGAGAAACGCGAGGTGCAGCAGCCACGAGCCTCACCTCGGACGTGCTATCCGTCACACGCTGGGCTGCTGCATACAATTGGCGCGTGCCTGTTGCTGTCTGTATGTCGCCAGTATAATGTTTGCTGATACGTTTATTATACACCCTGATTTTCCACAGTCTGGCTGATATGTTTAATCAACGTGTGTGACATATTTAGTCTTGCTGATCGGTCCGCAGTGAAAAGGCACAAGGTGAGGCAGACAGTACCGTGCTGCACCAAAGGGGTCAAATGTGAGCCCAAAAGCTGCTTGATGCTGCTGTTCTTCAACGCAGATTCTCTAAGCGCCAATCAGAAAGTCACGTGCACTGCAGCGGTCCGTTTGTTTGTTTGTTTGTTTTTTTTTGTTCTGACTGCCAAAATAGAAGATTATATAATTAAGCTTAAAAATTCTCAAAACTGGACTTTCAGTCAAAACAGAAAGTGATAAATAAATTATTCTTTTGTTTTTCTGGTTATCCGTTTGTTGAACAGTCTATTAAAATTGATTAAAGAATTAAGAGAATTTAAAGCTTTTAAAAACAACTAAATATTTCAATTAAAAATTGAAATCCGTTTTCTGTACGCCATTCTACACTTTCGTTTGTGTTGAATAAGTATGAGTTGTGGAATTGCAACAGCAAATTTAGAACACATGAAGGGTGCAGAACAATGCGTTCTCTGCTCTCACTCGCCGTTATAAATGTAACGTTCTTTCTTATACACTTACCTATGTATGTGCAAAGAATGCGGATGAGATATGAAACATAACCAGTAGTCAATGTGCATGATGCCAATTGAATGGTGAAAAAGCTACTCTTTTGGGTTCATATATTTCTACTGTATGTAGCCTCACCAACCATCAACCTCACTGCACGTCACTGATCAAATATTACCTCTAAGTCTGTTGTAGTTTTGTAGGTTTTGCCTTCCAGCCAGTAACATTATTGATCAAAGTCGTTTAATACGTAACTTAATGACCTGAGTGTCGTCTCTTTCTTTCAGGTGTTCAGGGAGAGATTTGGCATTTGCTTCATTCAGGTTAAAAGGCAGCGCCATGGTCGACAGGGTGACCACGCTACCGTATTTCTACGGTAACATCACGCGCGAGGAGGCAGAGCAGTACCTGACGCAGGGCGGCATGACGGATGGGCTGTACCTGCTGCGCCAGAGCAGGAGCTACCTGGGCGGCTACGCCCTCTCTGTGTCCTACGGCCGGCAGTTTTACCACTACACCATCGAGCGGGAGCTCAGCGACATGTTCGCCATCTCCGGGGGTCGGTCGCACCGCACTCCCATCGACCTCATCGACTATCACTCGCAGGAGACGGACGGCCTGGTGTGTCTGCTGAAGAAGCCCCAAAGCCGGCCGAGGGGCATGGAGCCCAAGGTGGGGCTCTTCGAGGATCTGAAGGAGCAGCTGATCCGGGAGTACGTCAAGCAGATGTGGAACCTGCAGGTCTGTCCACTGTCACCTCCACACCATGCTCACCGCTGGGCATCTCTGCTTCGCTGACTGAGGAATAGTTTTGTTGTTTTTTGGCTTAAACAATCTTTCCTAGATCCTCACATGTAGGTGGAAAACCTGTCTCTCACATACAGTCATTCTCTTCCCATGGCAACATAATGGCACACAAACACACACACGTATGTATATGAATGTGTCTATACACACACAAACACACACACACACACACACACGTATATGTCTACATATCTGTATATATACATGTGTTGTAGGGGGCTTTCCAGGGCATCATCTTCTGAGGGGGAGCTGACTTAGCCAACCAATTTCAATTATGCGTGGCGCACACCACCCAAGACGAAGTGAAATTGGCTGGAACTCACACCCTCAGCTGTGCCGCCACAGGACAGCTACGTGACGTAGGGGCCCCTAGAAGTAGTCACACCCTCCGCTATGCCGGCACACAACTGCTGTGTGATGTAGAGGCCCTTAGAAGTAGCTGCACCCTCCGCCTTGCTGGAACAGAACAACTATGCAATGTGAGGCACCAACTTCTCAGGGGGTGTGGACTTCAGGGTTTGACTGCAGTTGCCATAGTGCACCCCAGTGTGTCCAGCCTCAGTCACGAACGTACATCACACCAGGCATGACCGCGGTGAATGGAATCCAGCAGGGGTTGCGCTGTGGCATCGTGGGTGGAGGGGAACACCGTCAACAGCGCTGTTAAGTCAGCATGGCGTGACCAAAAACAAAACGCTGTAAGTGAATTGGGGACAAGAACAAGATTAACATTTCAAAATGAGCAAAGCTTGTTAATAGGGTCGTCAACAGTTTTTGGAATCAAGATTAACTGCATGCACAAGCATGTTGCAATACCGTGCAAAAAAGATTTTATAGTCTGTATATTCAGTATAGAAATTAACCTCTATTAGCAATCTTTCTTCATGCTATTCTCTGATTGGGTATCAATATTAATGCAGTTAACATGATCAAAGCTGTGGGGTTAAGAGTCTTGCTGTGTATTACTGTTTCTGTGTGTCCATCCATATTTTAACTGCTTATCCTGTGCCCATGCTAAAATACACAAAAAATACTAAAATACTTAGCCTGAAAAGGCTGTTTAAACTTAACAGTAAGAAATACCCTAATATTTTTCACATATTAATAATAAAATTAATAACTAGTGCAGAAAACAAAGAGAAGTTCTTATATTTTGCTTAGTAATTTATTACAAAGCATTTTATTTATTTAGCAGGACCACGGTTTACAGTGGCTGCTTTATAAAACACACTAGCTGAAGGACTCAACAGTGATATATCACTCCGCCGATCACAGGATTTACCTGCTGACCTTCCAATCTATGGCACAAGTCCCTCACCCACAGAGCCACATACCACGTGCATAGTAATAATTTATTACTTATCTTTAGGTTTTGCTTCAGGACACAATTTTTGAAGCTGTTCTGGAAGTTCTATCCGCTACATTTTTTATGACTGATGAAGAGTCCCCTGGAGTGGACTGCAGTCACAGACCAAAGCAGGCTGAAGGTCATCAGTGAAAGAGAAGTGGGCAAGATATCTCTAAAGCGCAAGCTTCATTGAACATAGTGTAACATCGATGGGCAGACCAGGACATAGCATCACGTCAGTGACACTCTTAACCGCATCTTAACCCCAGAAGACTGAGGGCAGATCAGAAAGGTGTTATATTGCCTCCCAGCCAAACCAGGGATTTGGAACTACTAAAGCTCCACTCAGAGATTAGCTGACAGGTTGCCATATTGGCAGGTCTTGCAGGGGTTTTTTTCAGGTGTACTGGTATCTCTGACTTGCCTGTAATGGGTGCCTATCAGTTGTTTGGCTCACCAGGTTAGGACACTGTATCCTTAACAAGAAGGTCACCACTTCAAATCCCAGCAATCAACAGAATGATTTCACTGTTGGGCTCCCAAATGCTCTGGGGGCTGTCTCACGCTGCTTTCTGAAAAATATGGGTAACTTTGGATTAAAATTTTCTGACAAATAAATTATATGTATCAAAGTGTGTGCCCTTTGACAGATTGGCATTCCAACCTGTCCCATGCCTTCTGCTTCCTTGGAGACGTTCATACCAGCAACGCTGGATGGATGACATAAGGGTTCTGTGTTGTTTCCATTCCATTGCTTCTTGTTCTTTAAATTGCACGCAGCAATTTATTCCACTTTTTTCGTTAATTCCTTTTTTTGAACAATTCTATTCCTGTACGAGAACAGAAGGACACTTCTGTGAAAGTGTCATCACTGCAGATAGTGCTGGGAGGATGTGGGAGAATTTCCCAGGAAATAATTCAGTTCAGCTGAAAAGTTAATACTCTGAACCATCTGAAGGGCACACAAACATGCCTCAACTGGCTCACCCTCTCTTACATCCTCATGGCAGCGGATGATTTTATGCGTTTTATACGTATCACAGCAGCTTCCATTCAAGGAATTCTAACTTTTGAGAATGTGTCACAGGCTGAAATGTGAAAGTGCGCGTGCAAAACAATCTCGCCAGATCTTACTTGTCCTCCCCCTAACAGGGTAACGCCTTAGAGCAGGCCATCATCAGCCAGAGACCACAGCTGGAGAAGCTAATCGCCACCACGGCCCATGAGAAGATGCCTTGGTTCCACGGAAGCATCTCCAGGGAGGACTCTGAGATGCTCCTGCACAGGGGAAACCGTGTCAACGGCAGATACCTGTAAGGTCTACCTGTCTGATCAGGGGCTCAGAAATTCACCCCGCTCAGTCGGGCCACACTTGGGCCAAATCCGTTTAGGGAAAAAGTTCAACCTTCAAGACGTGCCTTTTCATAAATGGATTGTAAGCCAATGTGTACAAAGCATTAAGCATATTTCAAGAAATCATTAATATTTTCCAATGAGTATTCAGAAAAAATATTCAATGGAAAATATTACGCATGAGCAGCATTTAGTAGTAATAGTAAAAATTCTATGTTGTAAAAATAAAAGTAGTATTAAAGGTTAATAGTTAATAGTTACTTCTTCTCTGGAATATTAAATGGCATAAATGGTTGATCATATTTTTCACAGAACAATGTTAAAAAATATGTTAACTTTCGTACTTTTAGTTAAGTAACTTAACTAAAATGAAATTCCAAACATTCAAATATGATTTATGATTCTTGCCATTATATTCTTATTATATTTTTGTCAGTATAGACTGTTTACATACAGTTATTTTAAAAATATATCATAAATATAAATATATCTATATTTTGTTCAAACAACTTACTGAATGCTATAATTTTGATGCCAATAAATATTAATCTGTATGTGAATTAAGTCACACTGTAACAATTTCAACTTAATCGTTCTGAGTTACTATGACAGCTGCTTGCAATTCTGCTGCAGAAGTGGATGCAGCTGTGGTTTCCGTAGTGACAGAGTTAAGGCTGCTTCCTGTAGTGACCAGGGAAGAGGCCCCCTGCTTATACGACATAGAGGCACACATACACACACACACACACATATAAAGTATGATTCAGCTTGGTATGAAGCAGGCTGTGAACAGACAGAACTGGAGATTTGAGTAATAAGAAATACATCTATTTATATGCACAATCCTGAATTGTCTGATACTTCAAATGATTTAAATGATGTTGTGTCTGCTATTTTCCATATTAGTAACATGTTAATTATAGAACTGACATTAAATTAACATATTTACATAAAATCAAAGATCGATTTTTAACAAAAGCTTTTCCATTTTTAAAAATATATTGCCAAATTGAGTGTTTTTTTTTTTTACGTGACCTATCCTGCACGTGGCTCCCATCTAGTGGTAATGTTTAGAAATTAGATGCAAAGTAATTACACTTTCGATAACGGACGTAATGTTTATTGCAAAGGCGTAATTTTCTTCTTTTAATTCCCTCTTTATCTAAAACCTTTTAATGTCTTCTCTGTACCTCACAGAATTCGACAACGAGACAACAGAGGTTCCTATGCACTCTGTCTGCTGCACAATGGCCAGGTCATGCACTACCGCATTGACAAGGACAAGGCTGGCAAACTTTCAATTCCTGATGGGAAAAAATTTGATACACTCTGGCAGGTAATCTAAAAATTATTTTAAAATTCCGGCAGGTTTTTGAACTGCATTTTCTATTTATATACAGTAGCACTCAAATGTTTCAGTTCATTTACTTGAATGTGTAATTACCTGTTATTTAAACTGCATCATGACTGTTAACAGGACTGAGGCAGTGTTATTGAATTCTGATATGCATGTTTTTGTAAGGGCATAAGAAGAAAATCTGCCCCCCCCCCCCCCCCCCC
>JAODLC010000123.1:604252-614348 GCA_026781145.1 Hippopotamyrus pictus | reverse complement strand
AGGCATATTTTGGTTAAGTAGGTCCTGGTCATGTTTCCACGATTTTATGTTTTCATAGTTCTTTGGAAAGCGCATATGTAGGCAGTGCAGGAAAGATTTAGTCCTTTGTTTTCAATGAGCCAGTGACATCTTACCTAATAGGTGGTATAATTATAGGCTGCCCTCCTGTTCCCCAGAATCACCCATTGGTAAGTGCCTTTTCATTTTACTTTTTAACATTGATTTCTTTCTGTTTGTGTGCTGGAAGGTCTTTGACTGACCTTAAATAACAGCTACATGCATTTTAGATTGTTGGTTGAGAGCAATAATCATTAATGGAAGACTTGCTGTAGACCTTTTTATAATTTAAAAGACAAGAAAGCGTGAGCAAGTGTATGATACCATTTTGGTCACTGCATCAGTTTTATTCTACAGCAGTGTTTCCCAACCCAATTCCTGGGGACCCCCAGACAGTCTACATTATTGCTCCCTCTCAGCTCCCAACACACCTGAACCAAACCATAAAGAACTCAGAATTCCTGATACAGGTTTGCTGGGAGTTCGGACACACTCTGGTTCACACCTGTCTCTTAGACATGCAAGCTTGATGATGCTAACTTTGGAGTGTGTTTTATTTGCACATTATTATGAAATGCTTCTCGGTGTCAAGATTGTTTTTTTCAAAGGCTGCTTATGAAGAGTATTAAGAGGATAAAAAACAACAATGAAATCGTTTTTTTTCCAGACAGGGTAGAGCAGATTCGTCTGCTAGAGACTTTTCTGGTAACAGCTGT
Source organism: Hippopotamyrus pictus (assembly GCA_026781145.1). Taxonomy (NCBI): domain Eukaryota; kingdom Metazoa; phylum Chordata; class Actinopteri; order Osteoglossiformes; family Mormyridae; genus Hippopotamyrus; species Hippopotamyrus pictus. The sequence continues at coordinate 613,575 of JAODLC010000123.1, read as the reverse complement.
GGATTATAAAAGTGTATAGATTCAAGGTTAGACTAAAGGAGACAAACATGCTAATGTTTTCATATTGTCATACTTGTGTAATTAACATATATATGTAATTATATAACATATATAATTTTATCGCAAATTAACACTAGTAAAGAGTTATGCATTTTACTGGAGTTGTATGTTCCACTACCTCTTTATCAGGATCCTTAATTAATCAAATATGAAGGTCTATTGGCTTTACTGTAGATCCCTTGAGTTTTAAAGCAGTGGAGTGGAGTTACGAGAGAAGCCATTTCCTCTGATATCAGAAAATAGCAGTTGTAGCACTCAGTCCAGCAACTTGATCATTTTATTAACATGGGATTTCCTGGTTATCGTGTGATAAGACACCCAATCATCAATGAAGCTAATTAATATTATAAAATTTCTCAAAACTTCATTAGTTCACAATCTGAAGCTACCTGATACAATACAGGATATACCACTGTTGAGGTCAGAAATATGTGCTTAGTGCCAATAGTTACCCAGAAATAAGCACAGACTATATCAAATCATTTATTTTTTTGTCACTGGTCTTTAATATGCTGAAATGATCAGACTAGAGCAGTCATGGCCAAATCAAGCTTCATAAACCGTTTTTTTAACCCACTAGATGGCGTTCTTGGTTTGCGTTGGGGCATGAATTGAGCACTTTTTTGAATATAGAGCACCATCTAGTGGTGTCAGACAATATAGCAAATGGCTCATGAAGCTTCATTTGCCCATAATTTGACAAGAGTCAAAATTATAAGCTCAAGTAAGATAAGGAGCTGATCACTGCAATGTTATCTGATTCAGAACATCCACATGTTAACAGAAATCGTTATTTAATGCTGCACTGTTCAAAAATGAATATACATGTAAAGTAATTCCATTTTCAATGTATTTTAATAATCTATTTTGACTCCTGAATTGTAAAACTACTGCTTACACCTAAAAGAAAAAAAGTACCTATAACATTTAACCCCAGATACGTTAATGTAAAGAGGTTGCTTAGTTCGAAAAATAACGTTTTCCTTTTTTAAAATTGTGGTTTCCAGAAAGTTGCCACAGGTGGGATTCTCTCCAGAATCAAATCCTACTCCTTCCCAAAACCTGGCAGCAAAAAGGTGCACTAACACACCACGTGTGCGAATGTGGCAGTGGTAGGCCATAACTAACCCGCCATGAACAGCTATTGAAGTGTGGTTTGCTACTAACCTTCCTTCGGAACAGCTGAGACTCTTCCTCCATTCTCTGATCTCTTCTTACCTTCATCCCTTGCCTCACATCCCCAGCACCCTATCGTCCCAACCTCAAAAGCCTCAGAAAGAAGTAGAAAAATATTGAGAAATGACTCCAGTTGGCTCTGAAAGCTAATCCTCGATCCTCATGAAGCTAATCTCCACATGTAAGGAGCACCTTCAAAACAATACAAACAAAACTACAATGATGAAACAAGAAATAGTGTGTGCATGTTTTATTTAAGTAAATGCCGCAAAAACATGAAGTGGTGGAGTAACCAGTGAGAGCAACAATTAGTCAATCATATAATTATTATACATTAAGTGAGGCAGAGGTATAAATTGGTCAGAGTATGCAGAGTGTAGCAGCTGTTCGGCATGCGTCCTCAATGCCAATATTTAGGAGAGCCGTTAGGAAAGCATAGAGGTTAGAGGTTTATGACCTGTTCTTCAATGGGTACGGTACTAACTAGCCCAGAAGCGCTCATGTTAAACAGTATCGAGCTGTACATTGTTCATTTCATTCCAGTGCGAATCTAGGAGTATGTCCAGTGAAATGTGGGCAGTGGTGTCTTAATGGTTAGGGAAATGCACTTGTAATTGAACGATTGCTGGTTCAAATCCCCGACCAGCAAGCCACCACTGAGGTACCCCGAGCATGGAACGGCCCCCAAGCACTGCTCCCCGGGCGCTGAGTTAGCTGCCCCCTGTTATGTCACAATGTCACATATGGGTTAAATGCAGAGGACACATTGCGTTGTTGTGCACTGTGTGCTGTGATGTGTCAACAATGACCACTGATCTTCTAAATCTAGCATGGCTTATATATAAATTATATAATTTGGAAATTGATGTCAGAAAACAAAAGTAAATAAAGATCCTCTGCGGCTTCTGGATTTCCATGATCTACTTGCTCCGTTACCTGGATTAACATTTTTTTCTCAGAGCCAACAGGTAACTCGCCCTGTGTGCTTCACTCTCCTTCCAGTTTGATGCCCTATGCCATTTATTCCTTTATTTTTCCAAAATAAAATCTACATGTTTTTATCCTGTTCAGACAGGATCTCACCTTGTTCATGGTTGCCAATACACAAAATAAACAAAATGTAAGCAAAAAGGTATATATTTTATTCAATCTGCCACCAAAGGTAAAATTGCTTAAAAATACAAATTCAGGTCCTGACATATTACAATGTTCATACTCTTGGAATTCCAGTGGTACCATGAAAGGTGACCAGGATTGTATATCCTGATTTCCTGGCTTTGAAACGCAGCCTCAGGTGTTGCCAGTTGTGTGTTTTGTGCTGTTGTGCTTTCATGTCAAATCCAGTCAACCCTTTCAGGGAATCGGAATGCTACTTGGCCTGAATGCACTAGATGAAAAGTCATGATCCAATCTCAAACTTTTTTTAAAATATATTTCTCTCTTAAATAGACAGTTAAACTTCCTGGCTCCAAGACTACTGATAACCTCAACACCTATGTGCAGAAAACGTGTGCAGGTGCGTATAAAATCCAACGTGTCTTTTTGTTGTATTGTTAAAATGTGATTTACATTCTTCCATTCATGTTCTTGGAGTCTTTACCTTCCCCTCACTTGTCTTGTCACTCGATTTTACCTCCCAGCAGTAACTTTTCATCATATTTCATGATATATTATAACAATTTAATAAGTCCAGTTTATTTGTTTGGACGCCATTTGTATCGAACCGTTAGCCCCACCCCAGATGAACAGTTGAAGAATCCACCCTTTCTCCTCACATTTCCAGTAACGTGCTTGTGTTCCAGGCACAGACGCCATGCCAATGGACACCGAGGTGTATGAGAGTCCCTATGCGGACCCCGATGAGTTGAGAACCTCGACCATCAGCCGCTCGCAGCTGATCCTAGAGGATGGGGAGCTTGGCTCAGGGAACTTCGGCACGGTCATGAGGGGCATCTACAAAATGCAAAAGTACGTTCCCAGTTCATTCGGTACCTGCAGTACAGGTAACCATTAGTGTTTGAATGTGTATTGTGCTGCAGTCCTCCAGCAAACGCCACAGAATGAAGATTTTTTATATACACAGATTTTAATCTACACCTGATTTTTTATTGTTTTTTTACTGGTTTAACTTTAGAAATGCTGATCTGTTATCTAGAATAAATTTAGCCCTAATGGCATGATGTTTATGTATTGATGAGGTTTGGGCAGAAATGGTTAGAGATGAATTAAAGAAAAAGGAAAAAAAACACAACAAACAACAGATGACAAAAATATGTGAGGATTTCAGCTTGTCAAAGAACAATATAAACGGAAGAGAGATACTTAGTGAATCTCTCACTGACATTCTGTCCTCCCAGACATTTTGTGTCTTTTAGCAAACTTGGTGCTCACAATAGTCACTGACACCTTAACTGTGGCAGCGAACAGGCTGTTATTTAAAACCCCAAAGTGGAGTCTGACAGGGTGCCTTTGAATAATGTACTTGATCTGTTCCAGCACAATATACAGATTTAGGAATTGGTTGAAACATTATATCCTTCAGTGGGGTACACGGTGACAGGCCCACAGGGGCACTGGCCAATGCTGAAAGTTGATTGGCTCCTGGAGTGCCCGCTCCCCGTCACTCACCAATTCAAAACATGTCATTGGCTATTGGTAAGGTTTGCCTTTCAGTATTGAATTATACCACCTCTTATGCCCCCCCTTAAAAAAATCCTAGAATAGCCCTTGAAATTCTTCAGATAAACACGTCCGCTAAGCAATGGGGTATCGCATTAAATACTTCCCATTGCCAGTGGGAAATAAGCTGTAGTCAAAGTTCATTGTGGACCGCTACACCTCCCAGGTCAGAGAAGACGGTGGCGGTGAAGATCCTGAAGAACGATGAGAACAACCTCTCCGTGCGGGAGGAGATGCTGCAGGAGGCCAGTGTCATGCAGCAGCTAGACAATCCCTACATCGTCCGCATGATCGGCATCTGCGAGGCAGAGAACCTGATGTTGGTCATGGAGTTGGCTAGCCTTGGTCCCCTCAACAAGTTCTTGCCCAAAAACAGGTACACTGCTTTGTGACTACTGATACTGAGGGAGGAGACACTGTGTATGGGGAGCACAGAAAAGCCTGGCCAAGCGTCTTCGGGACGTTCGGGGGCATCGCAAGACGAAACACAGACAATGTCAGATTCAGGGGTGGGACGTCCCGGTTTGCAAAACATACGGAGGGGGCCCAGAATTTCTAGCTACGCCTCTGTTTTCTCTGTTTGTGTCAGATTGATGTTTCTGGGTCCCACTCAGAAAGTCACCTTGAATAAAAATGGTAATAAGTTACCAGCTAGGATCACTTCCTATCTTTTTGCTATGCCACTTCTTAGAAAGCTATGACATATGTAACCTTAGTTTGAATAGCAGTTCATTGTCTCCACAGGCATCTCAGCATGAAGAATATCACAGAGCTGGTACACCAGGTCTCCATGGGCATGAAGTACCTGGAGGAGCATAACTTCGTTCACAGGGACCTCGCAGCCAGGAACGTGCTGTTAGTCACCCAGCACTATGCTAAGATCAGCGACTTTGGGCTGTCAAAAGCTCTGGCAGATGAGAACAATTATTACAAGGTATGCTGGATTTGCCAGGATATACAGGAGAGTAGGGAACATAAAGGTTACCTAGCAGAATTATAGGGGGAGTGTAACTGTTGTTTCTGGGGCCTCCTGTCCTTCTCTGATGTTTCAAAAACTATATATATAGCTGACAAGCAGAGTCAGAAGCTTGTAGCTAGCTAGCTGGTTAACAGCACGTGCTGCTTCAGCATCTCTTTAATGAACGTGTTTATTAAATATTTGTTGCAGTTACTGTTTGTTGCCAGCAGAGGGCCCACACAAATGTTTTGTTTGAGTGGAGGTAAACACCACCGCTGATTTGTAATTTATCAGGAACATGGAATTTGAGGTGGAGGTTTAGTGGATCACCCTGAGACCTCACACCGCTAAGCTTAAGGGTTTGGTTTCGGCCCCCGGGACCTTGTATTGGGTTTGAATCTTCTCCTTGAATTCACATGCGGCTCTGCAGGTTCAGACTTTGTGCCCATGATCAGAAGGCATCTGGTTCAAATCCCAGTGTCAGCAGAGTGATGTCACCATCGAGGCCTTGGGCAAGGCCCTTAGCCCCATTTGCTTTAGGGCCTGTCTGACCCTGCTTTCACAATTGTATGTCACGTAGGCTTAAAGCCTCTGATAAATAAATGTAAATGTTATGATTTAGGTGGTCTGGTGTCTAAAGTGCCCATTGTGTCCCTGGCCTTGTGCACTGTGCTTGGTGCTGTTGTGGGATGGGTAACTATGGAAGATGAATCGATATCTGAAGGGCTTTTTCATTGCTGCTTTCTGTTAAAAAATGGACTGTCCCACTTTTCCCCTGCAGGCAAAAACCCACGGGAAGTGGCCGGTCAAATGGTACGCTCCAGAGTGCATGAACTATTTTAAGTTTTCCTGCAAGAGTGATGTGTGGAGCTTCGGAGTCCTGATGTGGGAGACCTACTCCTATGGCCAAAAACCATACAAGGTGATAAGCTCACAGAGCCATTGTCCCTCATGGTGTGAGTGGGGGGTGTCGGCTAAGTTGCCGGGTAACAGAACCCTAGCGGTACTTTTTACTTACTATTAGTAGTAGTAGTAGCAGTAGTAACAGTAGTAGTAAATTATATTGTTAGTAAATGATTAAATGATTCCAGGGAAATGAGAAGAATGTGAAACAGACAACTGATGGTTGTGGTTTTTTAAATATCCAAGTGAACACCATTATACCATCCACCAATCGGAGAAAAAAACCTGTGTTTTGTTTGCATACACGTTGGGTTTTGTTGAGCAGGTGTTGTCGCCCCCTGCAGGGCATGAAAGGCAACGAGGTCCTGCAGATGATCGAAAGTGGGGAGCGTATGGCGGCCCCAGCCAACTGCCCCCCGGAGGTGTACGAGCTCATGAAGACATGCTGGACATACAAGTAATCTGGTCACTCTGTCCTGCCGTGTTAACCCGCACACTCGCCTTTCTAACACAACTGTGAGCGGGCATATATTTCACCAGAGCGCGACAGTGTATGATGTCACATTAAATATAATACCACGTATCACTGGTAAAACCAAACATTATCTTTGGTTTTCTGTGAGTTAAAATGATGTATTATATTAGACTGGGAAAATAGTCACATTTGATTCAAAATTGAAATTTCTTACCATAAAAAAGGGGAAATTAAAACGTGACGTGCCAGAGTACAAACATAGTAACAATACAAACATCATACACTTATAATTCATATCAAATTGTAAACATGGTCCAAAATAGTCAGCACTCATACCTTATAGAACACTTTGCACATTCTGCATTCTGACGCTGTAAGGCTGATTGATTATTCTGTGTAGAATCTATACTGTAGCCCGATGCCTGTAGTCACATTTCTGGGGAGATACAGGCTACACGACTACGGTGTACCGACGGTGTAGATGCTACGCAGAGAAATAAACCAGCCATTCGCTGTATCTCTTCCTTGTTTTCATTGCTTACTTTAATCTGCTGTTTGTGGTTTTTCCCTTTTTCAGACCAGATGAGAGGCCTGGATTTAATGTCGTCGAACCAAGACTAAGAAATTACTACTATGAGATTTCACAAATCTAATGTGGTTTTGGGCATTGGTTGTCCCATGAGAGTACTTTAGCGTTGTATAATGGAATGGATGAAATTATTCAGAATCATAGGTCTACGTACGTATCTTTTTACAATTGCTAGATTTCATGAAGGTTTTTGTACAGATATCAGATATCTTTGATTGCAGCACAAGTAATATTTGGAAACCATACACTTTACTTGACAAATCTGAAATATGAAGGTTTCTTCTAAAATATTGGCCTTTATATCCTCATTCCAGCATGATAAAAAGGAACCATTAGCAGAATTCATGGTTTAATTCTATCATCCCTTTTTTTTGTTATAAATGTTCCTCAATATTTTGATGCTTTTATTTTTAACAGCAGAAAACTAGCTAGTCTGAATTATATTTTTACTAGGTTCTGTTAATAGTAATTATAGATATTAAAGTGCATATATTTTGGGATTGACTGGTATTTTACAAGCTCCAAAATATACTCGAATTCAACTGCATATTGATTACGGTGACTGATATGCCACAATAGAAGACGGGACAAGCTGGGGCCGGACCCAGACAGGACACCTGTCCATCACTGGTCAAATACAAACACCCACACAAATCTCACAGTGCTTTTCCCCAATGTATTTCACATTCAAATCAATTGCCTTGGTTTTTCTATCAAATCCATTTACTTGTTTTAGCATTTATTTATAAACATTTTTTTTTATTATTTTCCACCTATGCTAAACAACTGCATATCTCATACCAATAAGAAAAGATTTTCAGAACCAAAGTCAAAAGCAATGAAAAAATTGTGTACTCGTACTTTCAAACAACAAAATGTTCTTATAGAGTGTATTAAATTTTTTCCATTGATATCACATCATGATAATGGTGTGAACTGATAATACATTAGAAGAATTTTCATCTTGAACTGAAAAACGTATGACTTGTGCTTACTGTACGTTAATAAATTATTTTTAAACAGTTGCTTTCGCTTTGAATTTAATCTTTTCTGTGCCTGAATTTTCACAATATTGGAATTATTTACTTAGAACATTTATGTAGTTTTGAAGTGAAACTGGGTTCTAATATATGCAGTAAATAAATAAATAGACAAATGAGCAGAATCTTTACAACATATTTACAGCAGGGGGCAGTAAAGTCTTACAGATTTAATGCAGTCTACTTTGTTACATTGTGTAAAGCCTTTGGGAAGCAAATAAGGTAATACTTTGTATCTGTGCAAGTATACCGATCAGCCAGAACACTAAAAGCAGTGACAGGTGACGTGAATAACATTGATTATCTCGTCACAATAACACCTGTCAGGAATGCCGTTATACATTAGGCAAGTGAACGATCAGTTATTGAAGTCCATGTGTTGGAAGCAGGAAAAATGGGGGATCTAAGGGACCTCGACAAAGGCCAAATTTTGATGGCTAGACAACTGTGTCAGAGTATGTCCAAATGACAGGTCTGGTGGATTGTTCCCGGTATGCAGTGGTTAGTACCCAGTACCCTGTTCACATCTGAAAGTGCCTACCATCAGCATGTGAGTGTCAGAACTGGATCATGGAGCAATGGAAGAGAGTGGCCTGATCTGATGAGTTACAAAAGACTCGTCAAAAGACTTCAAAACTACATCTAAGTAATGTTACAGATCAGAGGGACGCTCCACGAAGCAGGAATTCCCAGTTAACTTGGTTAACTTATGGAAGTCATGATTGTTCAGCAGGAATGTTCCTTACCTAACTCTTATTGGACAATCATAACTTCCAGCTTAACTTAACCCAGCTTACTGAGAAAACCTTTTTTTGTGTTTTGTAGAACACTCCCCAGATCGCTCTGAAAGTGTAAGTCATAAAAGAGAGAGAGCGCGACTCGCCCCCGTCTTCAGATTGGCACTGGTCACACTGGGAAACTTTAAGTGGTGTGAAGTGCACTGCTAGGACAGTTCGTAACAGACTCATAGAAGCAGGACCAAAGACCCCTAAAGCAAGGCAGAAGCCCTTCATCAATGAGAAGCAAGGAATAGTAAGGTTGGAGTTTACAAAAAGTGTATATTTTACACAGAAGCAAACCCAAAAACTGAGAGATGAAACTAAATTTTTTGATTCACCATAATAGTTATTCATCTTTCAAGAACTACAATAAGTACAGGACCAGAATCCACCAGCAATTCTTCCAGATGTGGGAAAGACAGTGAAGGTGGACTCATCAGAGAACAGTATGTGTTTCTCATTGTCCACAGCCTAATATTTGAGTTACTGTCACCATTGAAGGTGACACTGGCACAAGTGATCAAAGGTTTGGCTATAGCAGCCCAATCATGAACAATGACCCTGCGAAGCTCCCAATGAACAGTTTTGGTGGAAACAGGAGAGTCAAAGTGCGCATTTAATTCTGCAGTGAGTTGGGCAGCTGTGGCTTTTTGTTTTCGAATAC
>JAODLC010000123.1:577128-588024 GCA_026781145.1 Hippopotamyrus pictus | reverse complement strand
ATCAGCCCGAAGACCACCTTCACCTTACCCAAAGGATCAGCCCGAAGACCACCTTCACCTTACCCAAAGGATCAGCCCGAAGACCACCTTCACCTTACCCAAAGGATCAGCCTGAAGACCACCCTAATCTTACCTGAGGGATGAGCCTGAAGAACACCAACTTACCCAAAGGATGAGCCTGAAGACCACTTTCACCTTACCCAAAGGATCAGTCTGAAGACCACCTTCACCTTACCCAAAGGATGAGCCTGAAGACCACCCTAATCTTACCTGAGGGATGATTTCCCTGGCCAGGTCCAACGCTCTCCTGTAGGCAGCATCTCCACTGTCGTTCTGCTCCACGGCATGATTAACCAGGCCCAGATTCTGTGCTTCTGCTCCATCCACCACCCGCCCAGCGAAGATCAGCTCCTTGGCCAGGGAGACCCCGATAGTCCGGGGTAGGCGCTGCGTTCCTCCTGGGGGGACGGTGTGTGTGTGCATGTGAAAAAGCATCACGTTCTCACCAGCCTAGCTATCCATAACTATCCACAACAAGAGGTGCATGGAAGTGGGGACCGAGCATTCGCTTCCTTCTCACTGTGTCATGAAGAGGAGATAACAAATATAAAACACTGCCTGCCCCTGGCAAAGTGGACAAATAAACCACCTCCATAAGTCGAAGGCAACAGCTAAAAAGCACATAGGGTCACTAAACACAACTCAATAACCATTGGAATTGGCGTAACTCAGCCTAATCAAAGAGTATGTACGCATTCCGGGACCCCAGGTGCTTTGCCTGAATCATGGCGGAAGAAGACAGAGCCCTCCTCAAACTTTTAATCTAGCCAAAATAGCAGAACCACAGCAAAAAATTTCTGATAACTCATTTCAATTCTAATTAAATATAGACAGGCCCCTGTATTTTAAAATGCTTTATTTGATTTGACAAACTATTGAATTAAATAGACCACGCGTTGATAAAAAAAAAAAAAGATGTAAAATCAAATGGTTTTCAGTAACAGAAACATTTAACTACACATTAAATACATATTTGTTATATATTTTTCAAAACCAGGCTGCAAGGTGACACTTTTCAGGCAAACAACAAACGGAACATAAGCACACAGTAAATCAATTTCAAAGAGATGATTTGGCTAGGATAGACTGGAAAAAGAGAGGTAGAGACCGTAAGAGCAGTTCTCTTAGGAGTGTAATAAAGGAAAGGACAGTGATTCCCTGCATGTTATTCAATTTCTGTCTCAGACCAATGAAGTCACCATTTTTAAAACATGAATGCGGCAGAGAAGCATCAGGGTCACATGGCACAAGAGTGACACTCAAAGGGGGCAAGTCTGTTTTGCTGCACCTTTTGCCACTAGAGACCAATATCCCAGAGCCAAAATTAGAATCTGACCGAACTCTTAACTGCAAGCTGCCAAATACAGGGTCACATAATCCGTATGTCAACATCATGATACAGGGATTGTGTAACAGGTCTCGCCCACCCCCCCCCCAGCCTGAGTGAATACAATCATGTCAACAGGGTGCTGCCTTGTAGGTCAACTGGCCATCCTAACATTTTTAATCAATCAGTAAACCAGTTAAAAAAGTGACCTTATTTCAGGCCTGATGCAGAAGCCCAAACAGGAACAGAAAAAAAGGCCACAGTAAATATTTGATAAGTGGCAGCAGTATTTAACACGTCCCCAGTCGAAGCTATAGCGGCTGCTTCCAGCGCGCAAAGGGGAAGATGTCATGATGCAGGTGGCTAATGCTACATTACAGCAGGCCCAACCAAAATAAAATAAGCAACTACTAAAAATCCAAACAAGTGCTGGAGGAGAAAAAAAAAAGTTGCTTTTAGGAGGTTTGCTTAAGACAGGCTGAACCAAGGACTGCAGGGAAAAAAAGTAATCATTTGCCTGTCTAACAACCTGATTTTGTGCTTTTACATTATTTTTATAAATCAAGGCAGCCAAGATTCTCGGCGCTAGAAAGGGATACAGAAGCACTCCCCAGCCGAACAGTCCACCACATAAACACAAAAAAGATACACTTAATTAATTGCTAACTTGGCCAGAAAATGTGAGTCTAAGTTCATTAGGACAGCCTGCCCAGAAGTACGTTCAGCCAGCCAGACGGCAGTCTGCAGCAACAGCAGGGTTATTTACAGTAATGCAAGCCTGACCACCCGAAAAAAAACAATGCAGATTCGCTCATTGCAGACAGTGGAACCAGAAACATACGCGACCGTGTAAACAGACTGTCTCCACCTGCTAGATAGAGGTAATTGGGAGGAAATGCTTCATACATACAGGTAGAAGAAGGTAGAAGATGGGAGAAAGACCACACATAACACACGAACGAAGACGAGCAGAGACCGTGACAGCCTTTCAATGACTTAGATGGGAAATGATCCACAAAGTCCATTAGAATCTCTCATCTTTAGCTAAGGGTCTACTCCTACTTTCGTTTGTATTACACCATTATCATCATATATGGTATTAATACATCGCAGACTATGTACAAGAACACGGGATGTTTCACGAGTCAGAAACTGTTGTACAACATGTAATAAAAATACCTTTTTAATGAATTTCACCCACAAGGTTCTCAACGTTTGACCCCGTTGCTCAACTGTTACAAAAGCACTTGGAGGAAAGTGTTTACATATGGCGGTGCCCAGAAGTATTGCATCACAAGGCCACAGTGAAGCAACACCAAACTCACTCTCTCTCCCACGGGCTTGTCTGTGTGTGTATGCACTGTTATGGCGTTCTAGGCTATCAGTCTTCGGTACACAAGCTCTAACTAAATAAAGAGTTACTCTTTAGGGTACAGCTACTGAATAATTCAAAATGTCAAGAAAAAGGACAAGCATGGTATTTACGGTCTTGTCATTTCATCCAGACCCTGGTCCATTCCCCACCCCCCCAAGCTCTTAAATTTAACTTAATATGTACTCAATTACATGAAAGGAAAAGAATGTGTTCATTGCCGCCGCTCACATCTTTCACAAGCGAATAATAACTCTTGTGGTAAAATGGCCGGTATTTCCTGCCCATTATAGAAAAATATGCTCACCCAATTGTGTAATGAATGTATTGTTGAGAAATGGACAGCTCTTAATTTGCCAGTTCTGCAACTGCTTCTGGGAAGCTATTGCTTCACATGTTACAGTGCAATCAAGAAAGCCACTGAACCTAAAGCGAATCCCATCACACAAATCCTCATGTCACGACCCAGAGAAGCTCTTGGGGTTCCCTGGGCTTGCCCCTGAACCCCCCACCCCCACCGACCTACTTTCACACCAGTGCCCCTAGGATGTCACTGCACCCTTATGCCACACATATCTAGCATCAGGTGACACGTTGCTGTTTCTGGGAATTTCGCAGATTAACTCCCTCCCCCCCAATCATGCATTCGTGACGTTTCGACACTCGAGCAAAACGGGAACAGAATACATGAATTCGAGATAGACAAAAACAATACTCCGTATTACATAATTCACGCTGCCACCTTCATTAAATGTTTAGCAAGTATTTAAAAAATGACTAATAACGTTAACACTCATTTGGGTTCCACTTCCAAGACAGATTACCGGGCTCCCATAATGATGCACACCCCGGCATTAGCCACCACTATTCAGCAGGGTCAAGGGAGCGGCTTTCAAGCAGGTTTCATTAGGAAGTCACCCGGTCAGCCTCCAGTCCTGAAATCCCTGTATCATATTTCACTAACTGAAACAGAGTGCCAACCTGAAACTTCACAAACAGACTACAAGCAAACCAGTCATGTTTATCAAACTTCCAAATATGCCAGACCCCGTCCTGGGTTTGGATATGCGCATAAAATGATTAATGGGCATTAACACTGAAGTCAAACTTCTTAGCATACAATTCAAAATGAGGCAGGTTAACTAACATCACAGAAAAGGTGCTCCTTAGACAGGAGAATGCGCCTTAACTCGTCATACCATCTGCTGAGTCACCTTAGCAGACTCTTGAAAGAGCAATCCTTCGTACCCATGATGGCAACAATAGATTGGGAAGCACCAGGCTTGTGCTTTTCAGCAGGAGGGGGAGGAAAATAAAATGTCTGAGAGCTTCTGAAATTCCAGTAAGAGACTGGGTCAGTTTGACATGTCAATACCAGTGAAAAGAAAATAACTATTTAACAGAACAAATCAAGCCAGCAGTGGGCTTCTGAAGACCAATACTGACTTCAAGTGTTTTACTGTATATCAAAAGGCATAATTGTTAAATGGTAATCAGCTGCTGAATACAGTCAGTGGACCCTTGCTTCCTAAATAACTGATTACCCCCATTAACAATAGATCAACAGAACATAAACTGAACTACTTAGTCAGGGCAGAAAGACTTTCACAGCCACCCCAATATTCAAATCAGTGGGTTGAATGGCAAACTTATTAACAGTAATCTGGTGGAAAACACAACACAGGCAGCTGTCAACTTCAGTACAACTAATTTAAGTAATCCCGGATCAGAGATACATGGTTTACTGAAGTGTTAACCCAAAAAAGACTACATATTCCTATAAGTAAATTTACATTTTTCATTTGTTTAATGTGTATTCTTTGGTACATATTCCTAGAATATTTTTGCTTAGGTGGTTTCTGCTATAAAGTATTTTAAATGGTATAGGAAGGTCAATCTAGCATTTCTATCATTCTAAAATTTGACTTATGTAAGGGTCTGTGGGACAGATTACTTTTGTCAGCCGAGAACCACCTATATAAACAAACTGGGCTTCATTAATATATTAACTGGTAGAAAAAGCTAATACCTAATATGGTGATCCAAAGTCTACATCACAATCATTTGGAATACAGCTCCAGGCTTTACAGAGACAGGGCATGGCAGCAGCCAGACACTCATGGCTTCCACACCACCTAGGCTGTCAGTTGCCACAAAGGATGCAGCCACCTCAAGACACACAAGGTCCTGGGCGTCCTGAGGATGACTATCACCAGTCAGAGACAGATCCTCTGAGACAGTCCACGGTGGCGGCTCAGAGTGGATCTCAGGACAGAAAGCGTTCAGCTGCGCGCTGGAGGGGAGCAACTGCCATTGGACCAGTGTTAACACATCCTCCGCCTATCCACACAGTCTGCAAAATTGGGGGGGGGTGTGTTATAACTCAGCAGTCCTTAAAAACAGACTGATCTTTAAAAATGTTACCATAAGAGTCTCCACAGTCAATATCATGTCAAAGTATCTTTACTGTATGATCAATGGGTCATATGCTGAGAAGAAATTATTATTATTATTATTCTTATTAAATCATTTCTTCATCATTTTACTATTATCCACACTAGCTTGGTTATTAACGAATAGTAAGATAGAAAAAACAAAAACAAAAAGAGTTGGAGAGACCCTGGGGAAAATGTCTGGACGCTATGCAGTGCGCTGCTTTCTTTGCACAACTGACAGGAGTGGCTACCTGAGCCACTAAGAGGAACATGTCTGAATAACAGCTTTCATCATTGATCAACAAAAAGGAATTTATATATAGACACCAGCTCCTTGAATAGGCGGAACGGTACAAAAGTTTGGCCCACTTTTCAAAGGTTGTGTTTACAGGTTTAAAATTACCAGGCCTGGCTAACAGGGCTATTTCTAGACTCTATTCAGCGTGTATTCATTTACGTTCTGAAGCCTTTCCTCCTGACCCATTTCTCCCAAACACGCTTGTCAATAACATCTGAGGCTTCATGCAATGTCTGAAATCCCTTGTTGGTTTCCATTGTGACCTTGGGTTTGACTCCAGTGACTCCAATGGCAAGCAAGTAGCTACACTTAGGGACGTTTATGTCAGCTGTTGAGTACAAATGTATTTTGGGGGGAGGGGAGTATATAAATATATACTGAATAGGCTGACAAACAGAAAAAATGTTTCTGTGGGTGCTGTATTTGTCGAGCTCAAACTCATTTTCTAAACTGTATTTATGGGTTAAAAAGTGCGATAAAATACAATTCCTTTAACTCTACCAAAATGTGGTTTATTAACAAAAATATAAGTACGCCATCAAGAAATAACTGGATCTACAGCCAAAATTTCTGAGAAATACTGCATACAATTCTGTTATCTAATTAAATCCTGCTCAAAAAAAAATCACAGAACTTGATCAGGAAGACCAATTATTTTAACATAATATTCTGAAATTCAAAATTTGTGTTACTTGACATTTAACGTTACTTTAATGTTCTGAAACGCAAGATTCGCTTGACGTTCTGATATCCCTAGACTCGTGTTTTTCTTGGGGTATGAATGTATATACATAAACAGCTTACTTCGGAAACTCAGGCAGCTAGAACCATTGTAAATATTTATGAATATTCTTAAATTACCTGTTCTACTGGGCCATAACAATCATGTTGACCCACATACAGAGAGACCCTTCCAGGGTTTGATGGTAATACCTCACAGTCACCAGCTTGCACTGCAGGAGTAAAGCTCGCTGAGCTAAATAGTTTGTGCAAGCAGGTTGTGAAAACTAGGCACCAGTTGGGCTTTTAAAAAGCTTATAATAGACATTAAACACAGAAGTGTTTTTTTGTATGGAAGTGGGTTATGAATGTGTTGTTTTTAGGACACACAGAATTGGACCTTGAACTGGGTCTCTGGAGCGCTGAAATTTCAGAGCAATGAGATTATGAGAGACCTTGCAACATGACAAACTAACTAATCTTCTGGAGTGTTTGGGGATGGGAAGTAGAGAGAGATATGCCTGGATGTACACAAACACGAGGAGCTTCCTCACATTTAACATCAGCTCCATTTAGCTGGCAAACCCTATTGGACAAACCTGAGCAAGCAGGGGCTGAACGCATCTTTCAGAAAAAAACCAAGCTCATCACCGTCATCGGCTATACAGCATCGCCCAGCCTTGAGCTTGTCCCAGCATCCACCCTGCGGCACACTGGAGGTGTCACCCGCCCGTGTCTGCCGCAGCGCCTCACTATTCGATTGAAGCGCTGGACTGGGGCTGCCAAGTTTTGTGTTACTGGTGACTTACTGGAAGAAATCCTACACGGAACGTTGGGCTATGCAATTTGACTTACGTTAAAGGCCGCAACAAAGTGGTCATGTGTGTATGTCGCAAACAAAATTTCTGGGGGTGGCGTACGGCTCAGTGGGTTAGGGAGATGTGACTGTAATTGGAATATTGCCAGTTCAAAAGACAAGGTCGGCAGACTGATTGCCATCAGGTCCTTGAGCAAGGCCCTTAGCCCTCAGCTGCTCCAAGGACTGCTTGACCTTGCTTCCTGAAGAAGAAAAAAAAAAAACGTACGTAATTTTGGATAAACGTATCTGCTCAATAAATTAATTGCAAATGTATTACAATGTTTTAATTAAACTGGGTCAGGGGGTCCACTCAGACTCCGTCACTTGCAGTGTCATATGCACCTCTTCGTACTTTCAGCAGCCCAGAAGAAATTAGGCTAAAGGTCAGCTGGAGAAGCACAACTGTTTAAAAAAAAAAGTTGCATTACTCGAGTTACGGATTTACGTCGAGTGAGGGTTGCGTAACAGAGGGTTGTTAAACTCAGCTCCTCATGGGTGATTCGCCAGTAGTTTTCACGCCAGCTGACTCGGCTGAATTGGAGAGGTCGGGTGTACGTACTTAACCCTGGGAACATGCAGGAGAAATGCCACTCAATCTAAACCCAGCACATGTGAAGATCATTTGGAACATAAAACTGGTCTCAAGTGTCATGATACACACACCTTCCAGGACACAGACTCGTTTACAAAACAAAAACAGCACAGCTTACAGGACCCCTCCTACCTAGTAACATGGTAAAAGCACCTTTCTCCTGTATTAATGTATGATGCCTTGCAAGTGATTGCAGTTACCATTCCTTCCTTCTAGGGTCAAACCAACCCAAAATTTTTTTAAATAAAATAAAATAAAGAAGTAAACCAAGACTCAGAAACCCAGAGGCAGATTAATGCATAGGCTATCATAAATTATATCTTAGGACAGCAACACCTAAGTATCTCTGCTGATGTCAGCCTAGGGCCCCCAGATAAGTTACTTTGTGCTGGTGGTAACCCATTTTCCCCCAAGAAAGAAATGGCCCTAAATTTGAACCTAGTTATGTTGCTCCACACAGAAGGGTTAAAACTTTGATTGAGAGCAACAGATGCTCAAGAACACTGACATTTTAGTCAGTGGTTATTTAAGGTCTGTTATGTTTAGCGAGGCTATAAACTACTCAATTAGACCTGAGATCGACCAAAACCAACAGGTCCTGCAATTCACCGTGCCCAAAGGTGCATTACCATGACCCAAAAGCTTCTGAGATGTAACTGATGATTACTCCAAGTACCTTGCTATCGATCGTGAAGAAAAAAATAAAAGCTTGAGTGGTGAGTGCATGCGATTAACTATAATATTTCATTCTCACCACCATTACAAATGGGTGTAAGTATGATAAAAGTATGACTGAAAGCATGAAATCACAACTTTTCTGGTTATCATCAAAGCCTGTTTGAAAGTTCCAGCATTGCACAACAGTAATTTATTGTATTGGGGGTGGGGGTTATTGGACAGTTCATTTACTTAATGCTTTCCCCACTATTTCTCCTTTTAAGGTTAACTATCGGGGACAAAAAAAAAACTGAACATCATCCAAATCTGACAGTCATCTCCAGAAAGTTACGTGCTTTAGAAAGAGGAGGGTTTTCATGGCACTGGCTTTCATGCAGTACTGCACCAAAGCTTCGACGAGGTATGAAAAGGTGGCAGACGCTTAACGGAATGTTTAGTCAAACCTTGGATTCAACACATCATTTAAAAGCAGTCCCTTGTACACAGTAAACAGCAGGTGTTTTTGAGTCGTGTACAGTGTCAATATGACAATAACACACTGAGGCAAAAAAAAAAAAAAAAAAGATTAAAACAATCACGATGTGTCGTGGGAGAGTATTCATTGGACGCCAGCTGTTTTTGAAGTGTGATTTATCATGGAAGGAAAATCTACAGAGTATCGCAACGTGAAACCATCTACATTCATCAAAACCAATGATATTTTAACTTTTACAGATGCATTGTGGCATAACAGTAGCACTGATGAAAAACTAGATAAAATGAGACTTTTAATTACTTTCTGAAACTACTTCCAGTGCTGTAAATGCACTCGTTTTACAAATTTATAAATAATGCAAAAAAAATTTGATATTTGTGCGTGCACCCTTGTACATGTACAAAGCAATGAATATAAAAAACACCAAAAGCCCCCTTTTCCCTTTAACTCTCAATTGTGTTCCAGTGACCTCTAAGTTTTATGCTGGTTACACGAAAAAACAGTAAGTACTGCAGTTCTCGGAAAGCACATATTAACATCAATCTGTACAGCAGTAAATACAGCGTCAAAGTCTGTCTTACCTGCTCCAGGAATGATAGCTAGCTTTGTTTCAACCAAGCCCATTTTTGCTGAAGTCGCTGTAGGAACAAGTTTTAAAGAGAAACTAATGTTGGAAACAAAAAATATTGAACATATATTCAAACAACAATTATAAACACAAGGTAAAATGCATTACCTAAATGATGCTAAGTTATTCATAACAAATCTTATTAAAAATTGCCAATTTTCATACAAAGAACAAATTAAGTCCACACATATTCATTTTATAAATTTATGAATTTAAAAATCCAGCTCTGCCTATAAACCAGGTACCCGAAGCTAACAGTGAGGTATTAAAAAGTGACGTTGCCCTGAAGCTGCATGAAGACAATGCATCACAATCTCACATTACATGCAAATTCGTAAAGATACTTGGATAATGGTTTAAAACATTTTAATAATAACAATAAAATATTCAGACTAGTTACATTCTGGCTGAAAACCGAACCAATTGAACATACACTTGCTGCAAATCCCCTGAATCCATGGCAACTCCTATTTGCGTCAACAGCCAGAGCGCTTAGCGGGGGGTTTAAACAATTTAATTACCCATAATCACAAATAAGGGGAGGATGATGATCTGTTGTAGCTTTTGACAAAATGGGGTGCACATTCGACTTCTAACGCAGAATGACATTTCACAAATATTGTATATTCCCCGTGAGACGCAAGTTTAATCGCAATCATGAAACCGAGTTTAAGATTTATTTTATTACAAATCCAAATAACAGAAGACGAGATATTTACTAAACTGCCGCTGAATTAAACACGCTTAAAATAACAGTGTTTTGCAGTTGGCGCGAGTTCGTGTTTTTAACAGCAGTAGAGATGAGTGTGAAGGCATTAGAGACACCACTTCTGTTATGAATCACATAAAATATGTTAAGCTCCCGAACAGACCTCGGAATCAAAAACTTGGGTGAGAAATGCGGCAGGAACGCTGACATCTGTTCGCTAACAAACAGGCCGCCTCTTCTTGTACCCCGGAACACGGATGCGCGTATGCGCTGAAAGACGGCGCGAATGGCACGCTCGCGAGGCACGCTCTCCAGCCCGCGTGCCACCCGCCACGGCACGTGCGGCTCGCCAAACCACTCTCGCGGCAAAATGCGCTCTTCGTTCACTTACTAGAAAACATTTGGATTGACCTCATTCACCAACAGATTCACTTGACTACCCTGTAACCGGAACAGAAAGACCTGGATATATAGTGTCCCGCTGACTAGCACTGGTCACTTTCACTATCTATCCATTTTTTCATTTCTGCTATAGGCCTATTTATTATTTCCTTTTATGCTGCTGTATGTATAGTTTATATACACATTGTACTTCGCCAATGCCATAGGAGAGTTTATATTAATTTGAATACTAAGTCTATTAATTAAATTGAACATTTAGCCTACATACATATATACTCAGCAAAAAAAGAAACGTCCCTTTTTCAGGACTGTGTATTTCAACAATAATGTTGTAAAAATCC
>JAODLC010000123.1:562996-574727 GCA_026781145.1 Hippopotamyrus pictus | reverse complement strand
GATTGGTTGATTAGATAATTGCATTAATGAGAAATTGAACAGGTGTTCCTAATAATCCTTTAGGTGAGTGTATGTGCCATCCTTATACCAAACATAAGATGCACTGATCAGCTGACCACATAACATCAATAAACTATAGCCAAACCGAACTTATCTACCAAAAGCGTGTGTCAAATAAGTTGGTGGTGATGCAATTTGACGATACTGAAACTACATTACAGGAACTAAATTATTGGGACACCTGGCCATTACACCTACATTCCCCAAACTGTTCCCACAAAGATGGAAACACAGAATTGTCCAAAATGTCTTTGCATGCTAAACCTCTTTCTAATGACAATGCAGAAAGAAGGTGCTAACAGCCTCTAAGCTGCCCTACATTACCCTGCAATGTGCAGATAATTTCTCATCTAAAGGTTTTTTTTTCCTAGGAATAATTGGCTTCGGATGTGAGCTTCCATTCACGCTCCACAGCATACGAATAAAGCAGGCCAGGGAAAGTCTAGTTCAGTATCTAGTCCTGGTGTAACAATTATCCTCGCCAACACCCTCCACCTAGCTATGTGTGAATGGACACATGCTATACAGGCGACAGATCTCAAGATTCTTAGCTGGGTGTTCAGTTACTTTTGGAAACAAGGTCAACTTTGCATGCTGAAGAACGTTGTGCCTAAAATATGCCTCTCATCCATGCAGTTTAAATTTCATTTTCAAGAAACAAAAGCTTTGTCTGAAGTTCCAGAAAATATCAAAATAATTATATAAAAAGAACCCAATTATCATGGCTGTACACTAACATATGTCCTTGTTCTGCTGCCATAGGCTGAATTACATTTTTATTTATTTAGCAGTTGCTTTTATCCAAAGCGATGTACAGCTGAGAAACAAGTGCCTGGAGTAATAGGGTCCGTTCTCGGGGGCCCAACAGTGAAACCACTCAGCCATCCCAGGGATTCGAACCAGTGGCCTTCTGATCACAGGCACAGAGTCCTAACCTGCCTTGCAACACACTGCCCCAAAATATAACTATAGAAGTGGCCCAGTAAGTTAAATACAGACTTAGTAAATGACACAATTACCTCATAAATGTACAGGATTATACTAGCAAAGGCAACTGTTAAGGTGTACAGCTGACACAATAAGATCCTCAGTGGCAGCCAGATAAGTTCACTATAGGTGCATTCACACCGTTAGAGCTATTTTGTGCAACCAGAACCAGGGACTTTTGCCATCTTCACCCGCAGGAACTCTGGCCGATTGTAGTTCCTTGGATGCAGTTCCTGAACCCTTTTTTGAGTACCTACACCAGACTAGGTACTTTCCAATCGAACTCGCACTACATGGGAGGTAGTTACAGCAATTAGCTTGCTCACTGGTTGACCACAAGTACCAGCGCTAACTTGAAAGTTACACGGAAATGCAGAGAGAGATGTAGTGGAGCAAAAATTGAGCAGATGGGATTACTTTTGTACCTCAATTACATTTAATGCATCTAATATATTTTTTGCTTGCGTCTTCATATTTTCGCATCGGAAAATGCAATCAATATTTTGTCAAATATTGCCACGCCCACCGTCATCGTTTGTTATTCTATGGAAAGAAATCGATCTGCTTGCCAGATTTAATAAGAATCACAAACATGTCATTTAGTCATATAGGCTTAAGCAAAATATAAATAAAAGGCTGTGTCCTGTTTTGATCGCAATCGATCCTCCCAATAACTAACAAAATGCTTATTTATCCTTTGTTATTTTGGCATAGTGGCAGGCCTATAGTTTCATATTAAACCATGTTTGAAATTTAACATACAAACTTTTAGCATCTCCCATGTTTATTTAACATAAAGGTCCCAGTTCCTGTTGTGTGATGTGAAAGCGAGCTACAAGAGTTCCAGGTCAAAACAGCCCAGGAACCAGTAAAACGGGAGCAGGTTCCAGAAACTTTGGTGTGGAAGTGCCATTTGACAGTTATTTCCCAAACAACCTGGCTTTCAGAAAGGTAGTTACTAGTAAGTATTGGCATTCATTCAAGCAAGTTCTAGGGAAAATGGGTTTGGTCACCACTGAACTGATTATGACTGGGCTAATGTCTTTCTCCCCCCTTCTGTACATCAGGTAATAGTAATACAGCTTAGGCAGGAAAAAAAACAGATAAGATATGAAGTAATTCTGAGTTACTTAAGACTGCATCACTGCAGAGAATCCTACAGCCAGGACAGCAGCAGGAGAGCTCAGGCAAACTGAAACCCAGAGCCTGCGGTGTCTGATGACTGAAGTCACTGATCCCAGTTTTGTATTCAGGATTTTAACCTCTACAACCTCAACTATTAACAATCCCATCATTTAACCCTTACTATCAGTATAACATGCAGTATTATCATAGAACACACTTTAACATAAAACCAACTTAAACAGCGCACTCTGCTTAAAGACACATACTACTATAATTATTCAAAACATACATAGCATACACTAAGGGGTGACTTCACCTATGTAGTAGGTAGGATCCCCTTTGACCCCGGAACTTCTTCAAAGGTCAACAAGCTGTGCATTCACAGGAGCTTATCTGGTATTTTTGCACTCTTGACCTTCCTATTAGCTTTAATGGATCTGGCCATTCCCCTCTAACCTCTTGCATTAACAAGGTACCTCGCCCACAGAGCCACCACTGACTGGATGGTTTTTGCTTAGTGCCCCATTCTGTGTAAACTCCAAACCCTGTAATAGGGAGAAAAACCCAAAGTGGTAGCTAAAACTACCACGCCTGGCACTAGCAATGAATTATTAAACAGAAATATTGCAGCAAAAAGCAGATGGAATTATTTTTGTACCTCAATTACATTTAATGTATTAATGAATACCTTTTTATTTGTGCCTTCATATTTCTGCCACTGAAAATGAAATTAATGACATTAAATGTATCGCTTCAATACAGGCATTCCCCAGGTTCAAAACATCTGATTTACAACGGACTGCCATAAAGTCTATTATATTAAAAATCCAGGTCGAATACAATGGTTCATAAATGATTGCATGCGCTATTTTGTGATGCTGTGATGAAAACACTGTATGGCTTCAGCAGTTCGTTAGCTGGAGGTACAGTACAGAAGTGGTTACTTATATTATTACTGTATTATTGTTATGATATTATGTACAGAATTATTTTTCCAACTTATCTACAAATACGACTTAAAGACTGACTTGGGGAACTGATCTTGTTTGTAACCTGGGGACTGCCTGTACAGATGTCACTTGTTGCAAATCATCCCCTTTTCCTATACTTTTATTAATGATGTCATCAGCTATTAGTCAATGTCGACTCGATTTTCATGAAATAACTGTCAAAAAAAAAAAAAAAAGCTTAAGTTGTGCCACCTCTAGTAGCTAATAGATTGGTCAGAGTGCACGAGTGCTTTTGCTCAATGGAAAAAATGTAGGAATTGTTTTAGTTATGTTAATGGGGAACAGTTTACCTGCACAAAATACTCCAGGCACCAAACTGCACACAATTACAGTCCGTACTTTATTATTTGTTTTCACCGCATCCACAGCTTCGGACATCTGAAAGAAAAAAAAAAAAAAGAGGAGAGAGACTGATACACCTCTGGCAACACAATTTTTATTATGGCATCTTCACAGCCACCCCCACCCCTTACCATTTTCACAAGATTTCTGCTGATGGCATTTTTGGCCTTTGGTCTATTCAGCCCAAACACCACAATCCCTGCAACAACACAACACACCATTGGATCAGGGGAGCCATGGCAGTCTGAGGACATTGGCCGATCACGTCACATAGGAGAAAACAGCTGCACTATTAATATTTCACTCACATTACACAACTTGCTCCCCTGAGTCCATTTCAGTAATTTCTTGATTAGGAAAACACTACTGTACCATCACAAAGAAGATAAAAGAAAACCCATCTAACTTGTTTCAGTAAGGTTCTTAAGCAAAGCTTTCATAAATGTTTACAAACTACTTTGTACAGCAATGGTAGAAAATGGAAAGTTAAGTTAATTCTATTTCCAAGACTTATAAATATTAATCTAGGAAAATTAAGTCTACACCACTGACCTTCACAAAAGTTTCTCTTTTTTTTTGGATGATCATGCAGTTGCCCTAGTTGCATAACCCAAATAAAGTGTGATGGGTACTGCGTGCGTGGATTTCGGTACGAACTACAGCGGCTTACTGATGGCTCTATAAAGTGTCCCTGTATGGATGAATTTGTAGTCATTGCCTGAGATACTGTACATACTAGCACACCATGTCAAATTACACAGACTCTTAGACTCTTGTAGCCAGTTGCACGGGTGCCTAAAATATTTTGTTCTGAGCAGATATTACCGTGGCTAAACAGCCTCCACATAACAGCTTATTTCGTGCAATGTCATGCATTTTTTTTTCCAGATTTCCAGTTCATGTTGCAAACGGACGTAGCCATAACAGCACTTCTCAGCAAAACAGCTGTGTCTGAACACGGATCGCTTTAGTAGCATATGTATTCGTGCACAGTTAGCTACCTGAGTCGCTTCCATCCAAATACCTTACGCTCAGGTCATCCATCGACTTGGCATCTGAACTGTAACGACGAGCCTGTCCGTGGCTACACTGCCACTCGGCTGGCCGGATAACATGCTGCAAGGCCCGGGCATCTTTCTGCAAGCTGCAAACACCAAACTTGGCTACCACGGGTCTGAAAACCTGAGAGACGCCTCTGCAGCACGCCAGAGTCGCCATGCTGCGGCAGCGCAAATCGTGATTGTTTTGACTTTCAACTTTGAACCGCGCGTGACGCATCCCGCGGTCATGTGACCAACAGCCAGCCCGCTTCCTCGAGAAGCGGCGCCCCTCGCGCACGCCGCTGTGCGTGTCTCGAGCAGTTTCTATGGATATTAAACTTAATAACCTGCGTTCGGGTATACATGTGCTCAGCTCTAGTTTTATAGTTAATAGTTATAGGTAGTAGTTTCGATATTAATTTAACATTGTGACCTAGTATGCTGCTCCCTGAGTATAGTGAGTTAACTGGTAAAATATCAGACGCGTGAGAAGGAATTAATGCTTGCAATATAAAAAACAATATAGTGTAAAATATAGTGACCGGATGAATATACAATGCTATGAAATTATCCTAAAAATAACATGCCGTATTCCTAATAAAGGTCTTTCATTGCTACAGTATTTTAAGTACACGAGGAAGATTTCTTAGTTTGTATAGAACAGTAAAATGTGGAGGGGTATACGTTATCACGATTTTCCTTCAGATATTCTGAACCATTCCTTAAATATACAAAAACCATTTAAGGGGACGCTTTTTTAAGTGTTCTACCAAAGGAGAAGACTTTTGTTTAATGTTGAATGAAAGCCTCACCTTTCCACTGTAATGTTATGAGCAACAGTGAACTCGTGTACTGTGTTGAGTGCATCTATAGTGTGACGTGACTGCGCACAGTATCTGAATAACGCGGCGCCTACAACAAGGTGTCATAATTTACAACATGCCTGTCGTGAGACGTATTTTAATGAATTTAAATTCAACCAAGTGAGGCACAGAGCTGTTTTTTCAAGGTAACCTGTGACGTAAGGTGAAGATTACCTCTTGTTGCTGTTGCACATACATGAAGACAAATGTAATGGCTCATTATAGGGCCTTTAAGAGTCTGCTAGTGCGAGTGGAGATTTCCTGCCTTAGTATAAATATCAAGTTAAACACACACGTTACACCATTTCAGTTTACTTTCACGTTTAAGTGATGTAAGAACAAAAACAACCATTCTTAACATGCCAAACAGTAAAAAAAAAATCAGTGCTTACATACATTTACTGTAAATGAAAAAAAAAACTTGATGATTTACAATAAAAAATGAAGAGAAGTTTACACTGAATTTTCCAGGATGGCCTGACACTTGCTGGAGTACAGTTGGGGCCAATCAACACACGCTCACCACAACAATAAGTGCACAGCACAGTATTCATTTAAATAATCCGCGTCGAGTTTGACACCATGTTAAACGTACAGTGCAATAACAAGCAGTGAGAAAACAACTGTTGTGCAAACACGAGGGGCTCATTTCGAGTGACATCCTTTTGATGGTGAGTCATAATCAGTAGTGCTTTTGATGGACCCCGCCGAAGATTGCTGCTGCGCAGTGATCAGCCGCTTCAGGGACGCCACCTCTGCTGACAGGTCAGCAATGCCCTGTTTCAGATACAAGTTCGACTCCGCGTCCGAGTAGGACCCATCTTTGAAATTGGCGGCAAGTTTGTCTGTTACGGGGCCAGGCGAGTTAGTGCAGAGGCGGTTCTTGCAGCCATTTTGAAGTGTCTCTGGATGGTCTTTATGCCAGTGGTCAGCCCGGGGTGCCCAATCTTGGACATTTGTCACCTGGAGAGATAAGGGACTCAGGGAGGACTGTAGGAAGTTGGGCAAGGTATGTTTGCCTGCTGGATAACACCCTTTTGCCGACATGTCGACGGGAGAGGATGGCTTCCCAAAGGAATCGTAGTCAGGATCAATGGCCTCCACCTTGATCTGGATGGCCCTGGCTTTGATTCGAAGTTTGTGGGGCAGGGCAGAAGAGCTGGCGTCTGGCACCTTGACCGTGGAGATAATAACACTCTTCGGATCAGCAGCAGAAGGCACAGGACCTTTTGGGACCCGCTGCTCATCCTCGCCATCTGAGGATTTGCTCACTGGCCCGTCATCCCCGTCTGAAGTCCGGGGAGAGTTGCTGGATGACCGAGCCATTTGCGAGAAGGGTGAGGGCTGGAAGCAGTTTCCCGGGAAGGGGCTGGCCATGTAGTTGCGATAGAGTTCATAAGGACTGCTCCGCTCCCTGACTTCCATGGAGTAGTTGCCATTTTCCACCGGCTCCTCTTTGATGATGTCAGGGGACCTACACAAGCTTGCCAGAGGGCCATCGTGAGTTAAGGGCGAGGTCTCAGAGATGTCCGAGAGCACGCTGAGGGGAGGGTGCTTAATGACCGATATGCAGCTGCTGCCCAGGTGAGAGGGTTCCAAGTCTCTGTTGAGTGCACTGTGACTAGTGCCAGTAGTGCTGAAGTCTTGGTAGAGTGCTGTGGTTGAGCTGGAGATCTTCTGCACCTCTTGGGCATACGCAGAGGAGCTGAGCAACCCAAATTTCAGCTTCAGGGAGAGCAGCTCAGCTTTGAGAGTGGCATTCTCTTCTCCCAAGGCCATCAGCTTGTTTTCCAGAACCATGTCATTGAGCCTCCGTTTCTCCCGTGAACGCTTGGCGGCCTCATTGTTCTTCCTTCTCCGTTCCCAGTAGATGTTGTCCTTCTTTTCGTCGGGGATGAACTCCCTTTTCCTGCGGCAGGTAGAACTTTTTGCCTTGAAGGGTACGTTGGACAGTTTGTGGCTCATCAGCTCATTGTCTCGTCCTTGCAGGGCTACTGCAAGGACCAAAGAGTCCTCATCAGGATAAGCCCCGCTAGAAGGTGGCTCTTTCTTAACCGTTTGCATATTTTAAGAGGTATTAAAATAACATCCAGCACAATCACAAATTACAACTCATGGTAGATATTTCTTCCTTTGAGGCATTCAGAAAGGCTCAAATAATTTGATTTGATATTTCCAGTGGGGGGGGTGGGGGGGAGTCCTCCTTGGTCTGCAGTTTGAAGAATCTAATGGGGGGGAAAAAATATATTTTAGAAATCACATAACTTCTTGTTTGGATAACAAGCCATAGTTGAAGTATGTTCTTATCTGAAAACGTGTCTCTACAACTAAAAAGATAAAAATAAATATGTAGCCAGGGAATTTATTTTGGATTATTTGAAGGATTTATCTGTATCCTTCAATTTTTAAATAACCTAGTTATTTTTCCATTTAGATATTTTGACTGGCTATTGAATTCTATAACAGCGCTTCAGCTGTAAAATAAAAGGCTGATAATCTACACTAGACGGGCATGTCTTTGAAGCATAATTTAAAAAAAGCAGCAACAAATTATGACTGGCATGCTCAGCTGCCTTCTGTGAAATCCACAGAGAAGAAGATAATCTTTTCACCTTTAGACAGGAGCTAATAAAATTATAACGTGACCTGAAATACTCCCCCCCATCTAAGGAACACAAACTCTGCATTGATTGCTTACAGTGATCTTTAAATCCTCTCAAGAGGGAAGATGCGGGCTTGTCAGTAATGCAAAGGCCTATCAAGTCACTCGTCCATAATCATCATATCTCTGCTCCTAAGGATAAACTATGTGGGCGACTAGCATATCATGTTTGTTCTTTTCAAGTACTGGAACTATGATTCTGCAGTGGCACACCACACACACCCATTAAGATCAAATTCTTTAAACCTAAACTTAAAGACTGTGAAACCGACCCTGAACAAGATGTGCTTATACCCTTTCAGCGGTAGGTTTGAGAAGGGTCTGGATACCCATATTTCTCCCAAACAAAAATGTATTTTAGAAACATAATCGTTGATGTTTAGGACTTCATGCCATAAATTGTAAACGTCCAATCTGCTCTATAGCACAGGACTGCACTTTCTGCACACGTGTGACGCCGCACACCTCGCCCAGAAACGTCCCGCCAAAGATAATGGCTGCAGTGTCTCCATGTCATTTTAGGAAGTTTGTTGCCTGAATTGCGGCACCTGCCAAGCAATAAAAATGCAACTGGTATGTTAGTGGAGCTCCCACAACAGAGCGGGGCATCGGGCCGATTTTCAAAAAGAGAAAATTAGCTTTCAGTACAGATGCCCCAGCTTTCTGTGCCAGGAACCTAAGCAAGCTTATCTCAACTGTGAGGGGTGATGTCACTCTCCATAATGCATAAATTTCCTAATTAACATTTCTACTTTGGTAACAGCAAAAAAAAGAAATATTGAATAAACCAGGTAACTTGTGGAAAGGATAAGAAGTTCCTTCAATTGTTAATCCTTTTTCCAGATAAGCTAATCCTAACATACAAAATTCCACTTTTCCTAATATTTTGAAAACATGCAGTATGATAAGTGGCTTGTTCCCACAATACCTAGCTTCTGTTGTGACATTTATTTTAATATCGCAGTAAGAATCGTATTGTCTAGACAGTAATCGATCGGTAACAATATTAACCACATTAGAATAATGAAGCGTATGCCCCAGCTTTAGACATGCTGGAGTTTGCATTCATAAAACTGCCTTTTACTTTGCTGCTCAGAACTAATCTGTGTAACCCCTGCCATGTCCCAGATGTATATGCTGATGGACAAATCACCATTGACCATTTAATTAGCAGTGTTTCCCTCTGCTCAAAATGAGCAGGAGTATTGACCAGAGTAATTCTTACTCTGCTGGGCTTACAGCCCCCTTCTTGGACACAAAGTCTGTGTCTCTTTTGCTTTGCACCACATTGGGGAAACTGAACAGGCAACAAGGGGAAATTAGACATACAAAAAATAACGTCGCATCTCTTTCTGGGATCTTAGTGAGTCAATACACCTTATATGAAATGCACGGTTCTTCAAAAAAGAACGAGAACACACGCATAATTTATCAGGATTCCAATCAGTAATATTAGATCTTAATCTATAAAAAACTATTATACTCAAAATCTTTTTAAATTATTATATGTGTACATCACACTGTCACACACTACACAGTGTATGCACTATATATGGGCATATATACATATATAAAATTACATAATAGGGGTTATATGATTACCCTGATTTTTGTTTTAAGGTTTTTTTTATCTTAATGCGATCTGAGAATATGCCATTCAAGATTCACCTGAACATGTTTTGGCAAGAAATCGAAATATTTTTTATATGAAGTATTTCTATCTCTTCTTTTCTTCGTCCAACTAAAAACTATAATTACATAATCACACACAGCTGCAGTACTAATAACAGGGGAGAGTTCAATAAAATATGGTATTTGGAAAATACAAATGTAAATGCTCAGGCAGAGAATACGGGCACTCGGTTTCCGACCGTCTAAAGTGTATAATCATTTTTAAAAAGCATTATAAGGTCGTGTGGGGACAGAAGCTAGATAAACGCGTCTGTAATATGATTATTCAGCTCGTCATTCCCACACACGTTTTAAACAGAGGTGCGAGCAGCGCTGCTTACAGGATATGTGGCACGCCTATATTTTACCGTGAACGTAATACGGCTATTTCTAAATTTCTCAATTGCATAATTGAGCAGCAGAGGTTTAAAATAATTTTTCACTATAATCGCATAATATACCCGGCGTTTCGGTGCAGAAAAGATAATAAAGGAAAGCACGTAAACTCAAACAGTGGCCGATCACCCCCGTGTCCCATTGATACTAGTACCGAAAATAAAACGTGGCAAAATGCTGATTCTGCTAACATACCGGCCAGGAGAACAAGAAGGAAAAAATACTGGGCTTGTAAAACGACCTTCGACTTCGTGCACCGGTTAAATTAAGTTGCCCAACGATCCTCAATCAAACTTAATATTAATCGATGCAATAAAAAGAAAAAACGCGCCCGTTACTGCGCTAGGTTCTGGTTTTGATATAAGTAAACGCGGCGCAGCTTAATTTCCGGGCCATCGACAAGACTAAAGAGCAGCTGGGCGGCCTCTTCGGTCCCGGGTCCCGGCCTGGCAGCTCGGCGTTCGCCGGCAGGAGGCTCCCGTGAACAAAGGAATGCGGCTCCTGCTATCCCCATCACACGTGTTTGAGCAGGAACAACAACATGAAAGGAAAATATGGGGCTATGCACCAAGCCTCAAATAAGGAAAGCCAAAACGCCATCAAAAGGAAAACCACTATATTCCCATCGGCTCTTCATTTAGGGTTTTTTGTTTGTTTTTTTTTCCCACCTGCGCTTCTTTTACACAGCCTAGTTAAACCCATGTAACCCATTGGAATAAACCCTAATATAATACTAATACGCATCTAATATGTAAGAAAAAAATTATATAGTTAAAAAAACATTAAATTTGATATATTTCAGACTCGTGCTATGACGAAGGCAATGCTTAAGTTTTAAACCGGGCTGGAAAACTTTTTGTCACTGGTTGGGGTGCAAAACGGCGTCGGCGCAAACAAACGAGAAGTGAGCCTGGACGTGCACTGCTGGATAAACATCGTCATGTCCATGCCCCAGATATCTTCATTGTGTCAGGGTTATAAAATAAGCGTGATCGGCTCCCCCTCCCCCTTGGGCTTGCCAGCAAATTCTGTGACTGCGGATGTTATGCAATATTTACTGTAATGGACATTCTTTTTTTCTCTCCAAACACGTACCTTCTTCAAGCACGTAAGACGTTTTGGTAATTAATCTATTAAATATACGGCGGTGTGGAGTTACATCATATGACCACGTTTCACCACCAAAGTAAAATTCCTATAGCTCAGCTAATCAGCTAAGAGTGGAGCACACTCAGCGTGTGTAAAAAAAAGGGAACGTGGAAATAGCTGGCGATTTCCCCGAATATCCTCACTTTCATATCACATCCAGAGGAAAAGTCAAAACGACATTGAGACACCCACCCAAACTCGTCTCACGTCTATTTCTGGGTCACTGTGCCATAATGAGCAATTTAAGCTAGCTAGATCGGCACAATGAATGATGTTTACAATCTGGAAATATCCCATGCCCTAAAAACAGTAAAGCAAGCTAACTAACATCAACTGTGTATTTACAGAAAAGCTGTAACCAGCAAACGTAACAAAAATCTTACTGGATTCTAAATATATAATCATACAGGAAACACGTATTTTATA